>VDFB02272175.1:60075-202063 GCA_007258455.2 Sequoia sempervirens | reverse complement strand
GAATGTGGTATGCCTCAAATATTGAATTCTGAAGGAGAACAACATCCATTTGACACCTGGAAGATAGATTTGGGAGGATTTCTTGGAGTGGCTATGATGACTTTGTCTGTCGCTAATTAAATCTTTCTCAATTCAAATATTGAATCAAAAATGGATATGTTTGTTAAGGAATACGAGAATTTAATTGGTACAAGGTATTCTCAATACCTTACCAAGGTGTAGGATGTGTTGAATATAAAATGGCCCATTGAGGAGGAATACAACACTTGGTTGGAGAAATACATAGAGTGAATCTATGTTTGGATAATTGAATAAGGAGAATAATAGATAGGAGAAGAATAATACATAGCCTAAATATAGTACAAATTAGGATTTTGGTATAACATGGTAGAATATTATTCTCTAATTAATTTCAAATGAATATCATGTGGTGCTAATGTGGATTAACAAGTTTTGTTTCTTTTTTCTTTCATTTCCTTGCTTTGTAATTTTTGTTGTTTTTATTCTCTAGTAGTTTGAATTTTGAACACATGGGGAATATGTTTGTTGTCAATAGATTTGCACCCTGTTGAACACAAGATTCAACAATCTACTGAAACATGGAAACCTTCTTTAGATGTGGGTGATCTTAGCGAAGAAGGAGTCTCCAGAGTGAGTTGGTTCTCCGAATGATAAATTCTATTCTAAATAACTTCTGAGGAAAAGGATAGAAAGATGGACTGAAAACAAAACTTGAATCTAAATGGTATTTCACTTAAAGTTATGAAATTCAAAAAAATTCACTCACAAAATTTTTTCTATGAATCTCACCATCCAACTGACACATACTTCCATCAGTATTTTTCATGAAGATTCCTAAATGAAATATAACATGCAACCTAAAACTATGCAACTCTTAAACACAACTTACAACAACAAGACATAAAAGGATTCTAATTTGAACCACAAAGACATCAAATTGCTATTATAAAACTGAGATAGAAATGAGAAGGAGAATATTGGTGCTTTATTAAAACTGGAAGAGTGAATAATTCAAAAGGTTCACAAACTCAAGATGTGTATGAGTAGGAACTCCAATTTGAATTGAGAAGGAGAGCTAAAAAGACTAAGTCTTTTCAAAGGCCATAACTCTCAAAACCCTAATCAGAAACAACAGCTAGAAGCTCAGGAAAAAAGCTTCCCGACTATCTCAAAAACTGCAAAGCATAAATAAACATGCTGTTTTTAGCGGTCTAAACTATCAAAGCCCTAAAATAGGTTGGATCTAACAAAAGCTCAAAACACTATCTCTTAAAGGAATTTGAGGACTTCCGTTGACCCAAGAGATGAATTCAAAATGAATCTGCTAAAAATAGCAAGAAATCATAAAATAATTTATAAAAGATTGCTTTACAATTCTACTTTACAGGATTGTAGATCTTATAATTTGTCTATTTTTGCAATTAAAGATTACAAATTTTTTTGCAAAAAAAAAACATCTTATTTCTCCATTACAATGCTCTAATTTTCCCAAAAAATCATAAAAATATTAATCTATATTCCTCTCTCATCAATATCTCCAATTGATTTCTCTAAAATCGATTAAAACCAAAAACCCTAAGGAGATAATAATTAAAATCACCCCTAGGTCATAACCTATTTAGCATTTATATTCTCATTGTTTCTCAAAGCAATTACACAAGGTATTTAAGTCCCCACATTTCAATAAGGAAAAAATAATAAGTCATAAAGACCTAACACATCGACCTAGGCACATAATTTCAACCACCCTCAAATACATTAAACTTCAAACTTTGAATAAAATATGATGCAAAGATTATCCCATTTGAATTTCCCCATGTGCCTTTGACCGAATATTCCAGATAATGATAAGGTTGGTTCAAATTAGGGCATGAGAGAAAGATGCCAAACCCTAATAATGATTCATTTTGCAAATGATCACTCTTGAAGAAAAATGAGCTCTGCCTGAGAGCACGCTGCCATGATTGAGCTCAGACTGGAACTTGTGTGCCTTGAGAACTTCATCATGCTCTTCAGTAGTAAAGCTCTTCAATGGGTAAGCTCATTTTTTTTAGTATTGAAGTTATTTTACTCCATTCTAAAGCAAGAACAATCACCATGGCCATGACTTGTCCACTTTTCTAACTTTCATTTACCTTTCTGTGCTTTTCTCTTCTTGGTCGTTATGAGCTCAAACTCGGCCTTTGTCTGGAAAAATCCATGAGGGAGATTGCTCGAGGGTTCTACTGTTCTTTTATCATGCACAGGGTAAGCTATTCATTTTAGCTTCTATGGTTTTTTATCTTTTCTCATTCTGGCCTTGAGGCTGTGGCTAACACAACTTCTAATGCCTCTGCTTTGTATTTTCTGTGCTCATATTTACTATTTTTGTGCTCTATTCCCACTATGAGAGCTTGGCTATCATTTAAGAGCTTGAACTCTTGGTTTCTAGAGGCTCTATGGAGCTCTTGGCTGTGGCTAGGGTGCTCTCCCATAGACTAAGGACTGCTGAGTTATGCTTAAAGCACATATTTTCTTCAAAAAACTCAAAAACCTTTACTTAAGTTTCAATATCCATGTACAGGCTGCGGCCTATGTATGAAGAAAGCATTTTAGAGATTTTGGGCTTGACCCAAAATAGAAAAAACTCACCTTCTTGTGTATTTGAGCACAAACCCGTATATGGGTATCATGAGAAATTGAATAAAACTGTGTTTTATCCATTCTAAAGTTTAACCCACCAAAGGAAATTTGCATTTTATTTTTTTGCTATTTTATGTAAAAACCCCATATGGGTTAACTCTGAAAGTCACAATTTCTATGTTTCAAACAAACACCAAATGTGGGTACTCTATATATTCAATTTTTAAAGCTATGAGCTCAGCCCACGATGCTTTTCAGTGATATTCTTGTGTCTTTTAATCTCCTCCATATAAGTGCTTAAAATTTAGAAGAGAACTAAGCATTGTCTGAAAACTCCCATATGATAAAATATTTAACCTATCATCTTGAGAAAGAATATCATATGGGTTGATTGAAAATAATGAAAGTTGAATACTTGGCCGAAACCCAAAGTGGGTAAACAAGACAGTAATGAGGAAATACTGAACTCATTTATAGGTCCATATATTTTTGAAAACTGTGATCTCCACATGTAAATCTGAAAACACTTGTGAATATATGAGAAAACAACAAAACTGTATGTGTAAAAATCTAAACCCACTTCACATGAAATTCTACTTTCCTCAACTTTCTTTATAGAAATGTTGTATAAATTCTATCTTTAACAAGACCCTCTCCTGAGTATGCACACATCTTGTTTGCATCGCATTGAAAACTCTATTATTTCTTTGGTTTTTCATTGCCTAGAACTTGCACATATCTGCATTCTAAAGATTCTCCCCATGCCTTTATACTTTAGGTATCATTGTCATGCCATGCTTTGAACTCTCATGTTTTTTTGTAAATTTTTTTAATCTAGAAATGGATCTTGTATACCTGAATCTTTGTGAAATCTATTCATGTTTATCTTGCTTGATGCTTGTAACTCCTTGAAGGTAATTTTGAATGGACATCATACTTTGATTGTTGTCCTCTGCTAAACATTTATACATAATTCCATTTGAAACATTATCTCAGCCAAAGTGAACTGGTTGTCCCTGCTATATCTTTTCCCTAACAAATACATCAAATTCAGACACTCGAATTATTACATCTCACTATCAGCCACCAAACTAAATCTTGATTGTAACACCATATGAACGATGGTACTACTTAAGTCTAGCACTCTTCATGCATTTTTATGTTCCTCTTAACAACTTTTATTAAAATCTTCTCTCTTCTATGATGAAAATTGAAACAAAACTCTTTATTAAGGCATAATGTATGCCTATTCACTATGCTGGGCTGTGAAAAGAACACTGATGAATTGTAGCTTCCATGACATATACGATCATGATAAATAAATAACATTGTAGCTTAAGAACGTGAACCATTTATGATATCTGATATGATGATACTCAATTAAGTGATTGAGTGAATTAAACTCATTGTTCACCTGTAGCTTTTAGAAAGTATACCTGATTGTTATGAATGCACAGTTGGTTTAGTAGCTAGATAGATAACTATGATTTTACTATTTCAGTTGTGTATCACATTTCTTTTGATGAATATATGATGATGTAATCTTTAAATCAGCCCACTTATAATGAATAAGGGCACATGTCGAGCTCTACCCTTGTGGGAGCCCTTTTTTCTCCACATGCTTGGTCTTCTAATCATGATCAGCTTCGTGATGTTCCCTATACCTACACAAAGAAACAAACAATGTTAGCATAAAAACAAAATATGACGATCATGTTGATATCCTTCTTTCAACTCATTTCTCCTGTTCTTCTTTGATTGCTTCAGTGTATGATTAATAGTAGGTTGCACTATTGTTGGTGACTCATATAGGTTACTTCATAATTAGAGCCACTAACACCCCCTCTTTTCTCTTACAAGTCGATGGAGCTCAAGAAGGAAAAGTTGCACCATTCATCATCAACCATCGGCCAAAATAGGCAATGATGATTATGTCGTTTACTTATGTGACTTTTCTTTCGCATCTTCAATAGTGTAGTGTACTATTAATGGTGCATTGTGATAGTCACATCCACAGCTTGTGTGGATATCTAATTTCATCTTATGCTTTTCATTTGAAAAGAAAATGCATTTCAATGCATATTGTAATATCATTCTAATTCTTGCAATCAAATTAAGCCTTGTAAATATGAATCTTTTCATGAAATAAATGAAAGCATTTAAAAATGCTCTATTGTTTATATGCTCAATTTTGTACTTCATTTAATTTTGGAACATCTAAATAGCATTCTGAAACTCCATTTCTCCCTTTAAATTCACAACTGTCACTTGATGAATAATGATAAAAAAATGTAAACAACACTTAAACTTAAACTATAATTTCACCTCATGATATAATAATGCTCTGCCAATCGAGCTGTGGTAAAAAATTGGTAACAATGTTATAACTATTTTAACAAAATAATGATGTCTTTTGAGGTGGGACCTATTTTTCACAAAGAGTTGAGGTTAATTATTCCTTATGTTTATTCACTCCTCTTGAAGACTCAAGTATAACTAAAAAGGGAATATTGTTGCAAGCAGTCCAATGGGATCACGCAATGTGTGCTATCTAGTCTTTGGCTTGTTTGCTCCTTCATCTCTATAAGAAGGAATTCAGGACAAGTAGTAAGAGAGTTGAAATTTTTTATTTAATATTGTTAGTTTGTCAAGATAGTATGAAGGAAGTTTTAGAGTCTTTGTTTTAAGTTTCTTTTGGAGTTCATACTTGTGCATGTAAGACTGATAATGATATAGCATTTATACTATAGAGTACTATCGATTTCATGGTTATTATCTCTCATTGTATGTGTGTTATGAGTTATGATTGAAAGTAATCAAGAATTTCTTTCAATTGTCTCTGACATCATCTGATGGATGTTTAGTTTCATGCTTGCTTATTGATTCAATGAATTGATGTAAGCACTTGTATGGGATTGATAACTTATAAGAACTATGTGCTAGGATATTTTTTAAGAAGTAATAATCCTAAATGTCTTAGAGGAATGTTGTAATGCAGGATTTCTTGGGGTTATAGGTTCTATTGTCTAAATTATTATTAGGTTATATAGATTGGTAATGACTTTGTGCTTGGGACAAAGACACTAGTTTATGCAGAGTATTTGTGTTACATTTATAGTGTTGATTCACTAACTACCTAGTATTTTTTTTAAATTAAGGGAATATTATTGTTGTTATTTTTGTGTTTGAAATCTTCTCTCTCATACTTAATGCTTATAACATTGATACATAAGCTTCCAACTTACTTTTTGTATATTATTGAGTGGTATCATTAGAGATATATGTTATTGACAATGTATTTGATTGTAATTGTGAAAATTCTTTAGGTATACAATGTGTGATCACCCTCCTAGGTTTTACAGAGCCCAAAGACTAGGAATAGAAGATTAGCAGCCTCTATTCATTCATTGGACAATCCCTTTGGAATTACTGATAATTGGAGATGACAAAATCCATAGGTATTTCTGAAGATTAGTTTGGTTCTTAAAAAATAACCAAAATATTGGTGACTCTACTAGGGAATGTCTAAGTTCAAAATCTCTATGTTCAAATCAAGTACAATCAGAGTTAGTTGGTTGTTGTAAATATTCATTACTATTTGATGAATAATTGGTTTTAAGTATGTTGCATTAGTCCCATAATACTAGGTCTTCTGCATTAGTTTTTATTTCATTATGCCACTTTCTATAAGGTAATGTTTAAAGTCTTTTCTAGAATAACAAGTACAAAATCAAAGTGTAATCACTTTTTTTTCCCAATATTATAGGTGGTGAATCTAAGTTCTCTAGTACTAGTGTGAAGATTGTTTCTCAAAAATAAAACAAAAAATAATATTTTGCAATACTTGACATTATGAGGAAGACTAGAAGTTTTGTGAAGAAGCATCCTAAGAAAAAGGAAAAATATGGACCTACAAAGGAAAAGCAACCTAAATGGATTAGGAAACATTCTAAATCAAGTAAGTATGTTGATTCTCATCCTAATGTATCTCATAATTTTCATGTTGATATAAGTAGTGCTAGTGTCCATCAATAAGGACATAAAGTTCAAGAGTCTAGCATAGACTAGGGAAGTTTCCTAATGAACAAGTCTTTGATAGTGAGTTAAATATCTCAAGAGAGGAAGATAGGTGAAAATTTCTCAGAAAAGAATAAGAAGTTCTATGAGTCTTCAACCCCTGGAATTGGTTCCATTTTCAATGGAAAGAATTTTAAGCCAAGAGGTAAATCCCTTGATGAGCCAGTCCACTTTTCTCTTGAAGAGGACCCTATTGACCAACGTTATTTCACTCCTACCCCAAGTGAGCATGGGGATATTATAGAAAATGAGGAGGATATAGACATGAAGGTCATTGAAGAAGAGGAGTTATGATTTCAAGAGAAAGAAGAAAAGAGAATGAAAGAATTGAAAGAGAGGGAAGATAGGATTAGAGCTAAGAAACTTGAGAGAGATACTAGAAAAAAAGAATTGGAGAAAATGAGAGAAAAGGACACGAGGCATAGAAAATTTGAAGAAAACATTTCTAATTCACCTCTAAGATAAATAATGATATTCCTAGAGTAGTAGTCTTGATGGGAGATTCACCTATTGACACTTATACAACCTCTGTCTCAACCACTAAAGCCTTAGATCCTCCTATTAGTACTAGGAAAACATCATTTGTAGATCATGGGAAGGGACCTATTGACCAACCCAAGAAAACTACATTCAAAACCAATGATAAAACCAATACTTCATCTACCAAAATCCCCACAAATAAAGCCAAAGCTTAATCGACCCCATCTAATACACCTCCATATCCTAAGATATTAAGGTTGAGATTGGAAATTGAAAAGCTACAAGAAGATTTGAAATAATAGCTTCTAATGCAAAAATGGCTAGGAAGATTACATTCCTTCAAATTTCTACCCTTATTCTAGAGGGTTCAAGCTCTGGACATACTGATAGTGAGTTGCAAAAGAAGAAATATAGTGGACATATTCCTGGTGGAAGTGGTGGTGGAGATCAAGGAGGTGGTGGTGGAGGAAAAAACAAGAATGATAAGTCTTATTTTGAAGATGATTAGGGAAGTAATAAAGTGGGAGGTGATGGTGAAAGTGGAAAGGAAAAAGATGGTATCCACTCTGACATCAAGCAAGGTGATGAACAAAGAGATGATCATAGGACTCAGCATACTAGGAGGCCACTCCAAGTAGATAGATACTAGCAGTTGTACTTCACTAGAATACCTAGCTACCCAAACCCATTCCCTAAAGATTCCATCCTTTATCTAGTCAAATTCTCTATAAATAATGCTTTAAGTGGTGAAGACCATCTCAAAGTATTCAATAATGTTATGGATGATTTTGAGGTAGAGGAAAAAGATGTCATAATGAAGTTATTCATACAATCTCCCATTAAGGATATGAGAGAATGGTACAGTAGTTTACATGTTGAGAGCATTGGATCCTGGGAGGAATTCAAAAGTTTTTTTAGAGAACAATACATTGACAAGACTAATTCAAGTTTTTTGTTGAATCAATTCAACAATATTGTTAAAGGATCTAATGAATCTATTGTTGAGTTTAATATTGTTACCAATTTTCACTACAACTCAATTGGTGGAGCTGATTAAGTTGATATGTCTTAAAGTGGAAGTTTAGTTATTTTGTATGTGCATTAAGTGTTGATTGCACTATATTCATCAAGTGTTAGTTATACATTGTTTAAGAAAATTGACTTTCAGGAGTTCTTGTTCAGTGCTTTGCAAGTCAAATGGAGTACAAAATAGAGTGAAAAAATGATTAAGCACAACAAATTGCTTTCATTTATTTCATGATTCTATTCACATTACAATATTTCATTTCATTGCAAGAATACAAATGATGGTACATTTTTTCATTTTGATGCATTTATTTTTAGAATGAAATGAAGAAAGAGAAATTAAAGAATCCTCACAAGTTGTGGATGTAACTATCAAAATGCATCATAAGGAGCATGCTACACTGTTGAAGATGTGGGAAAAGAAATCACATAAGTAGGAACATAATCATCATTGCTTGTGCTTTTGGTCGATGCAAAAGTGGTGCACCATCCTTTGTCCTCGAGCTCCAATCGACCTATAAGAGAAGAGAGGGGTTGTTAGAGATTTGACTATGAACATCCCTATATGAACCACCAACAATAATGTAAAATGCTACTAACAATACATTGAAATAACTGAGAAAGTAGGAGATGGATAGAATCAAAGAAGGAAGCATCATAATAATATATTTTTTATGCTAACATTGATTGTTTCCTTGTGCAGGTATAGGAAAAGTCACGTTGTTGTCCATTTCATGAAGATAAAAGCATATGGAGTAAAATGGGATCCCACAAGGGTAGACCTTAGCATGATTCCCCTTAAACTTACACATGCGCTGAGAAAGAAAGTACAATTATCATACCCATCTGAGCTATTCAACTGAAGGAGTAAAACAAAATTTTAGTCATCAAAGCAATTAAGTTTGTTGTTCACTCATAACAATCAAGTCTGAGTAGAAAAATGAAAGCTGTAGGTGGATAATGAACTTAATAGATTCAATTAAATTGAAATGTATCAATTTCATACTGGAAAGTTTTAAATATTACCATATTAATTTCATTTTTCTTCCATATAGTGTTTTAGTCAATTTTATTCATGTTGTTCAAGCATTTGTTTCATGCTCATAATGTGCTAGTGAACAGGCATACATAATTCCTCATCAACAGAGCATTAAGAAATAATGTAAGCATCTGGATGAGTTTCAAGTTCTCATTTGAATTATTCTATAAGAGTGTTGAGCTGAGAGTGCATGTTTTTGAAGCATTAGCAAGCATCAATAAAACCTACCAAAATGGTGTTGTGTTCTAAACTGACTAGGAAAGGATGTCTAAGAAGAGTTCCTCATAGTTGTAAGGTAGAGAACCCTATGATTTGAATAAGTGTATAGGTGTGTTTGTTAAAAAGGGAAGCATCATAAAATAAAATGGCATGGTTTTATTCAATTTAAAACAACAATGAATTTTGAGGAAGCATGCAGAACACCATTCAATTGTGATAGTTCCACATCATCAAGTTGTTGTTTGAAGAACAAAAGATGTGACTCGTAAATGTGATCAAGAGAATGTGGACCATGGAATTATAATGACAGAATGCAATGTTGCATTAAATGGATTAGATGCATCAATTTTAAATTTTTTGAGGGAGAACAAGTGGCATGGAGCAGCCACTTCTTAATGGGGACATAAAAATGGATGAGGAGTGCCAAAGATGGGACATTGGCATTTTCAAATCAAGCTTTTTGAATACAAAATACAATTTTGGGTGTGTTCCTAAATAGTATAAAGGTTTTTGCATTTTTGAGGTGTCCAAGTAAGTAAAGTAAAGTAAAGACAATGTTTGATAAGAAACTAAAGGGTATGAATCATTTTCAAGCTTTATTGAGTTATGCCATCAGATAAACAATGAAAAGAATTTAAGTGATATTTTCTAGGTAAAGAAGATTTGCTTTTTGAAAACAAGTAAAGGAGTGTCACAGTATTCTAGAGTGTAGAAATGAAGAGTTTTCATTTTAGAAGAATAAAACCCCATATGGGATTTCAATTTCAAATACAAATTGCTTTTAAAAGTACAGAGTGCCATGCTAGAATTTAAGAAAATGCAAAGATTTCTCTTTATTTCAATGAACCCACATGAGGTTTTTTGATAGAAAAGTAGAGTACATAAAATGCCATGGTGGGTCAAATTCAATTTTTAGATGCATCACAAAATGAACATTTTCTTTCAAAATACTGAGGACCCATGTTGGGTTTTCAATAGAAATACAAAAGTGAGTGGATTTTGACAAGTCATAGGATACCCACATGAGGGTTTGTTTCAGAGATGCAAAAATACATGTAATGTGATCATGGGTCGAACCCATAAATGTTCCAAAATTCCTAGTTTGAGCATGAGTGGCCATGGCCTAGAGAGGGCCCTTGGATCATAAAATGTTTATCAACTCATAGAGGAGTGAAACCCATTTTAGTTTCCATCAAATCTAAAAATATTTGAAGCAAAAATGATTATAATGCAAATTTCTTGATAAAAAATCATTATCAAGAGCATACATGGTGTAGCCTATGTGATGGACCCCAAATTTACAAATAGAAATCATCTTTTTATAGAGATAAAAGCTTCATAAGCTTTCTTTTGAGTGGGAATTAAAAACAGAGATAGAACCCACCATTTTATGCCTGAGCAAGGAGCAAGTGAGCCACAACCGAGCCTTATTGAAGCTTGCACAAATGACTATGGTCGAGTCCCTCATGGTGCCTCATGGTGAGGCAAGAGAATAGGAAAGAAAAACATAGAGGTTGAGATATGTAAAAGAAAACATTAGATATAGATATAGCCAAAGGTTGCAGCCTTTAAGTCAAAATATTTCATAATGGTACCAAAGAAGCCATGAAATGGCTTAAAGAATATATTACCATGCATTTTGAAGGATAATCCATTTACAGAGAGGTCAACAACTAGGTTTCCAAGCTTCAAACTGAAACCCTAACCTTCTTCATGGTGG
This sequence comes from Sequoia sempervirens, assembly GCA_007258455.2. Classification (NCBI taxonomy): domain Eukaryota; kingdom Viridiplantae; phylum Streptophyta; class Pinopsida; order Cupressales; family Cupressaceae; genus Sequoia; species Sequoia sempervirens. The sequence goes on along the minus strand of VDFB02272175.1, from coordinate 190,859 downwards.
TGGCATGCAGACAACATTCTCTCCAAAGTCCTCACTTTCAAATGGTGCAAAATATTAGGGATTTTCTTTGTTTTGTTATTAGGGTTTTCACCATAATTCAACTTAGAAGACTTTTGCAATGCTTTTTGATTCCCTAAGGCATGGTGGTCTTTACTTTTTCTAGGGCGACCATGTTCCAAAGCTCCAATGGATATCATTTTCCTAAGTTTGAGATAGGAATTTATTTATGTTTTCAAGGTCTTTAGAAGCCTTAGGGTTTTTATTATTATTAATGCCTTTTCTTAGAAAAAATAAAGCATTCATGGATAGGACTTCGGCTTTTTCTTCATTGGTTTTTTAGAAATCAATTAATATCTAGAATAGATGTTATTCCTTATTTTATGATTTTCTAAGAAAAAAAAATTGTAATGGAGAGATAAGGCATTGTTTTGCAAAGATTTCCAAAATCTTAGTTGCAAAAGATCAATCAAATTGGAAAAATAATTAAAGCTACATTTCTTGTAAAGTAAAAGATAAAACAATATCTTATCAATTGTTTTTCTTTCTTGCTATTCTTAGAAGTTTGTAAGGAAAAAATAATTGACTTTTCCTTGGTCGGATTTGAGTTGAATGGAGAGCAGATGAGGTGTTTTTTTTCTTTTAAATCAAATCAAACCTATTTTTAGGTTTTTTTTAGCATGCACATGCAAAGAGTGGGAGTTTTCCATTTGAGTTACTCATTTTGGGGCAGTTTTTGATGCTTTTCCTAGAGCTTTCTTCTTAAGCTTGGATTAGGGTTTTTGGGATATATCTTGAAGAAAAATTAGAGTTTTCTTAGTTCAGATTCATTGTTTCTTCCACTCATGCTGAGCAGAGAGTTTTTGTAAGTAGAAATTTTTACTCGGACTTTGATACTCCTTTAGTTTAATAAAGCAACATTCCTATTTCTCAATTTTTGTGTCAATTGCATTTATAGTTTGATGTTATATTGTTATTTTTTTTACAAAATCCTTTTTATGTCCTAGAGTTGTAGTTTTGATGTAGAAAGTTCATAAAATATAGGTTGCATGTTGTGTTTAAGCCTGAACCTTCATGCAAATAAATTATGTATTAAGTGTTCATGAGAGATTGTGAAGTACTATTGTTTTCTAAGAGTTTTTTGTGGGTAAAAACTAGAGTCATCATTAAGTTATTATTAAGTTTTGAAAATCATTTTAATCATAGTTTTCTTCATTTTAGTTATTCTTCTAACTCTTTTGCTCAAAAAATAATTTAGAGTAGGTTTTATTATTCAGAGAACTCACTCACTCTATAGATTCCTTCTTCGATTAGATCACCCACATTTGAAGGTGGTTTCCATGTGTCAACAAATAGTTAAATTTATGAGAATTTAACATTGGGTGCATATCTAATTGATAACAAATACAAGGTTCTGAAAGGCTAGAAAAAGGTTTCATCTTCATCTACACTTAAATGATCATGTGTGTTTGGTAAATTATTGAAATTCTTTTGATACAAAATGAGCTACTCTTTGCTAGATAAGTGTCCTCAATCTTTAAGAGAAGCTTTCAAGATAGCAAATCATATTGAAAATATTAGCAAAGCAACTAGTAAAGTTGGAAGAAGAGATGATCCAAAACTTTTCAAAAGTTCAAAAAAGGAAGGAAATATTCCAGGCACTAAAGGGGGAACAATTAAGGACAAGCTTGACAGTTTCATGAGAACTATCAATGATAAAAGTGTGAGGCAAGAGAAGGCCCAACCAAAAAACTACCAAAGCAATGAAAGCTTCCCTAGATTGTAAGACCACTCTTACAATATCAATTGGTATAATGGGAAGCCTGTCTCAAATAATAAGAGAAATACCCAAAATAAAGTTCTTCCAAACCCTCTACAAAACAATTCAAGAAATTTTGTTGAGGACACTCCTTAGTGTATGACTTTCCAAATGCCACATTCCTCACAATAATGTGTAGTAGCACAAATGGTGGAAGTAAAAGATGACATACCTGAAGAGTGTGATCAACAAGATCAAGAGGAGGATGATGTACTTATGATTATGGGTGATTCTGACATTGCTTGTAGTGAATTATCTTCTTATGAAGATTCTTATGAAATAGATGTCAACAATCAAAGGAAAATTGCTAATGCATATCATCAGCAAGTTATTTTTGATGAAGATGACATTGGTAATGTTGAGGTTTACAATTTGGAGGTGATTGAAGATGGTTTTTCATTAAGAAGACCCTTTACAGAAGAGATTGCAAAATATAAAACAATATTAGCTGCTAAAGCTAGGAGTTCTTATCATTTGAGGAATAGAACTGTTGGAGGTGAACAAGGTAATCTTGTTTGTCTATTTATCAAAGAAAAAAATGATAAGGGAAAAGAACATGAACTTGATGAAAAAGTAGAAGCAGTCAAAACTAAAGAGGACAAGGGACATAAAATTTGGGCCAAGAGAATAGACAAGTCAAAAGCTACTCCTAGACACAAATTTTCTCTTGAAAAATCAAAGACACAGAAGCAAATTCCTGAAGGCACAATGAAGGATGCTAAACACAAGGCCAAAGCAACCAAAAATCAATAGAAAGATAATAGCAAAAAACAAGGTATTCCTTCAATTGAGTTTCCCAAGCATACTCCTATTGATATGTTTTAGTTACTTAGCCAAGTTAAAGTGTTTATACCTTTTCTTGAAATGATGAGGATAGAGGAACATAAACAAAGGAAGTGACCATTATCAATGGTGCTGCTATAACTAGTAATGATTTAGTGGGACCCAATCCTTTCAAACTAAGTGAAAAGGAAAAGAAATGTAAGGAAGTTAAAGGAGTAATTACTAAGATTCCCCATATTTTCCTTGGAAATTATGTGAACACTTTTCCAGATAAGATAGATCCATTTTTTTCTTACCTTGGTGGTTGGGGGAAATTTCATAAAGAATTGTATTATTGAATCTAGTGCATCAAACAATATCATGCCAATTAAAATCATGGATGCATTAGGGTTAAGGGTTGATAGCACTCATGGTAAGTGTTATGCCATGGATGCTAGAGAGGTCCCTATGGTAGGTGTGATAAATGAGCTTCCATGTAGATTAGCAACTTCCCTAACAAAGAGTTTAAAATTAGTGTGGTAGTGGTTGATATCCCACCTAATTATGGAATGTTATTATCATGAAAATGGAGTGCATATATGGGAGGAAATATGTAGTGTGACATGCATTATGCCACATTTCCCATAAATGGTAAGAATATCCAAGTAATGAGAGAATCTAGGGTACCACATATGTTGGAGCATGTCCTTGAAAATGACACAATTCTTTTCATAGATACTAACATTGGTGAGTTCAAGGTAGAAGAAGCACCAAGGGAGATTAAGAGATGTCCTGCACCTATAGAAAATGAAGTTTCAAGAATGTTTGATAAAGTACTATGGAAAATTTACTTTGATGGTGAAAGCTCCAAAGAAGGATTTGGTTCATGGATTTTATTAGTATCACCTACTAGAAATACTTATAAGTTCTCTTTTACACTATATTTTGTCTATACAAATAACGTAGCAGAATATGAAGCCTTGTTATTGGGATTGAGACTTGCTGAAAAACATGGAATCAAAAAGCTAAAGGTAATTTGTGACTTTGAGCTTGTAATATCCCAAGTAAGAGCTAAGTATTCTTGAAAAAATAATATATTGAGGCAATACAAGAATGTTATTTGGGATTCCATTGAACAGTTCGATGCTATTGGAATTGATTGGATGGAGAGAGGACATAATAGAGTGGTTTATTTACTTGCTAATATTGCATTAAGACCTAGTGATATAACTTTCATAGGAATTTAAAAGGTTGAGATACAAACAAGACCCTCTATCCCTGACAATGTATACAATTGGCAGATTTTTAATGATGATGAGGATATCCTTAGATTCCTAAATTGTGCTGATAAATATGAAGGTTAGGAGATTGATTTTAATGGATTTGTAGAGAGTACTAATGGAAAGGACATGGTATTTGGAAAAGAGGTCATCCAATTAAAAACAAATAAAATCCCCAAAGGCCTTGTAGCTCTTGAAAGGGTCTTTGATAGTCAAGATACCAGTAAGGCCAAAACAACCACTACTCACATAGAGGACATAGAAGAAGTAAACTTGGGAACTGTAAATGCCCCAAAAAAATTCTATATAGGGAAGAGGATGAAGTCATTTAGGTAAAGTAAATTCTAGTTTCCTTACTTAGAAAATACAGAAACGTATTTTCTTGGTCATTTGATGAATTGAAAGCTTACAAGGAGGAATTGTTTCAACATGGAATTCCATTTAAGGATGATGTAGAACATTTTAAGAAAAAGAAGAGACCAACCAATCCTACTCTAGCTCCCAAGATGCAAGAAGAATTGGTAAAGTTGAGGGAGGCTAGTATTATAAAACCCATTAGACATTCTTCATGGATATCTAATCTGGTACTAGTGAGGAAAAAGAATGGTGACATAAGACTGTGTGTTGATTTTAGAAACTTGAATGTATCCTCATCAAAGGAAAATTATCCATTACCAAACATGGAAGATATGTTACAAAAGGTAACTATTTGTGAGCTATTGTTAATGATGCATGGGTTTTCAAGATATAATCAAGTAAAAGTAAAGGAGTCTGAGTAGTACAAGACTACATTTGCTACTCCTTGGGGTACCTATGTATATGTAAGGATTTCTTTTGGCTTCACAAAAACCGTTGCCACTTTTTAGAGAGCTATGGATGTAGATTTCTCAGATTTTATTGATTTATTTGTGGCTATATATCAAGATGAGTTGACCACTTATTCTAAGAAAGAAGAGGATCATTGCATGCATTTAGAGAAATTTTTTATCAAGTCACTAGAATATGGAATATCTTTGAATCTAAAGAAATGTTTCTTTCAGGTCACCAAGGGAAAAATTCTAGGGCATATTGTGTCTAAGGAAGGAGTAAGGATAGACCTTGAAAGAGAAGCAACTATTGACAAGATCCCCCAGCCAAAAAATGTCAAGGGAATCCAGTCATTTTTTAGGCAGATAAATTTTTTCAGAAGATTTGTAACCAACTTTGTAGAAATTACAAGACCTATTTCCAAAATGTTGAAGAAGGGTGAAAAGGTAATTTGGAGTGAAGGGCCTAGTCAAGCTTTCAAGAAGATAAAACAAGCTATTAAAGAAGCTCCAATTTTGAAGTCTCCCAACTTCTCTAAACCAATGCACATTTTCTCTTTTCCTTCGTTTCATACTATTGTTGTTGTTTTACTACAAAAAATATGAGCAAGGTTTTGAACAACCAATTACATTTTTTAGAAAATCTTTACAAGCTATAGAATTAAAGTATGACACTATTGAGAAACAAGCATATTCTTTGGTGAAGGCTATAAAGAATTTTATAACTTACCTACAAGGGGCTACAGTTATAGCTTTTGTACCAAGTGCAACTATGAAGGACATTTTTACTCAATAGGAGACAACAGGAAGGTGTAAATGGATCAACAAGATCCAAGAATTTAACATTGAGGTTCAGATTACCAAGTTAGTAAGAGGACATGGCCTAGCCAAGTTAATGGTAGAGGAAAATTTAGAGGCTAATCAAGTTAATCAAACTGAAATAATTGATGTTGTGCCTCTTTGTGATATGCAAACATGTGGATGGTATAGAAGAATTATCCAGTATTTATAGACTTTGTAATGTCCTATTGATATGGCTGAAAATGAAAAAAGAACATTAAAATTGCATGCTATCAAGTATGTGATTATTGACAATGAGCTATGGTGGAGAAGCTTGGATGGAGTACTTCTAAAGTGTGTAGATGGAAAACAAGCAATGGAACTTCTACAGGAAATGCACAATGGGGTATGTGGTGGTCATTACATGGAAAATTCTACTACACACAAGATTTTGAGAGCTAGATTCTTGTGGCCTACTATTTTTAAAGATGCTCACAAGTTTGTTAAAACTTGTGATGCCTGTCAACAATTCTCAGGAAAATTGATGTTCTCAGGAAATTTACCACTTAGACCCATGACGGTTGAATCCCATTTCCAACATTGGGGAATCAATTTCATTGGCGAAATACCAAAAAAATATAGTGGAGGTCACTCATGGATTCTTGTTGCTATTGACTATTTTATAAAAAGGGTGGAAGAAATACCTACAAAGAAGGAAACAAGTAAGGTGGTAGTTTATTTTCTATTGAATAATATTCTTATCATATTTAGAGTCCCTCATAAATTATCTTAGATAATGTTATGTGCTTTAGATCAGACGAATTCAAGGAATTTTGTGAAAGACATGGAATACAAGTTTCTTATTCTTCACCTTACCATCCTCAAGGAAATGGTCAAGCTAAGTCTAGTAATAAGATCTTGATGAAGATAATCAAGAGAGTTATGGAGAAGAACAAAAATTCTTGGGATTCAAAATTAAAAATGGCACTATGGGCAGATAGAGTGACTATGAAAAAGGATGCTGGTTATTCACCATTTGGCTTAGTATATGGTCTAGAGGAAAGATTTCCATAGAATAACCTACTCAAAATGTACAATTTTTTGCATGAATATGATGAAGAAATTTGTGATGATATGCAACAAAGAATAAATAATCTAGTGCAGTTGGATGAGTCTGTTAGTGTCATTTTTGGTTCTCTCATTGTCTTTTTGTGTACTCTTGTTTTTTGTGATAAAACTTTGGCTATGGGGTGTTTTTCATTTTGGCATGTGGGTAAAGTGGGCTCCCACGAGGGTTGAGCTCAGCGCGTTGGAATTTGCTTCTTGTGTTTTTTCCCTTTGGTTCTTTTGTCTCACCTTCCTGTTTCCTTCATGGGTTGAAAACCCTGGCTGGGGTTTCTTTTTCTCCATTTGGGTCTATGGGTTCTTTTTTCCTTTCTCGCCACTTGTTCTTTCTCTTAAGTGACCTATCTGCCCGATTCGTTCTTCACTTATGGTCCCCTCGAGCCCCATTTTTCTATTTGTTACTAGCCCCTTGTTACCGCTTTCACTGGCCCCACTTCTACTTTGGCATGACTTTTGGCTCTCGGGGTGACATCTCGGTGACCCCTGCTTGTCTCCCTGAGACCCCCTCCTATTGGCCTATGTTGGTTGTGTCGGGGAGATGTCTCCCCGACCCTCGTTTGTCTAGCCAATTGTGGCGGTCCTCTTTTACTCTTCGGTGTGACTTCCCTTTGGCCACGATGACTTCGACATGATGTCTAGCTGAATCGACCATCTCTCCCCGTTGGAACATCTTGCCGAATTCGCCCAGGCTCGCTGACTTGACTGCTCGATCAAACACACAGATTCTTGCTATAATGTCTAGCCGACTGGTCTATTGGGGAGGTGACTGATGTAGATCAATTTTAGGATGTATTCAATGCGGTTGGTCACATGTTTGGGCTCAAGAATGACAATGAGGATATCACTTGGGATCAACATGGTGACTCCATTTCGGTCCTTAGCCTCGATTGCTAGTGCAAGTTGGTGCAACAGAGGATGAAATTAATTGGGATCTTGGGCAACGGGTTCTCTAAGGTGGATAGGTGGTTGAGATGGATGGCTTCTACATTTGTGGCCTTTGGATTTGTGATGATTGTACCCATGGATTTCCTGGATGGCATGGTGTATGTACTTTCCTGGTCTGACTGTCATGGCTGGCCATTCCTGTCCTTGCTCGTTTCAACTTGGTTGTGTGACATTCTCCCTGTTCCACCTAAAAGGAGCTTTCAAGATGATTCAGATTGGTTGGTGGAGGTTTGTAGCCGAGTTGCATGATATGCTTCCAGGGCTGTTAGGGTTTCTATTGGTGTCCACATAGACTCATGCTAACTGGTGACCTCAGCTGTATAAATGTAATTTCTTTCCACTCTGTAGGGGTTTGATGGTAGTTTGAAAAAAATTTGTAAAGGGAACCAGTTATCTCTAGTTGGGTAGTTAGGGCTCGATTTGAAGCAAGAACACTTAAGGAAAATTAGATTATTGTCAATCTTTGGGATCTAGGGCATACTTCACTGAATGTAAGGTTTCTAGATGTAAATGAAATTATGAATATGACTGATTGAATTTAAAAATCTCTCCTTGTAATGGTGTGTATAAAATTATAATGAAACTAAATGATCAAGGATCATTTCATTTTCTGGTTCTGGTTGATGCTCTTGTTTAAGGAATGAGTTAAATTGCATTAATCAATCTAGAGTTTTCTATGCATTATTAAGGGATCTGATAAGAAGTTTGATAGATTCAATCACTGGTTTATGGGTTAATAAGGTTAACATCATAAAGACTTAGATTTCCAGAGCTAAATACCCCTTCTGTTGCACATTTTCATGACTACTTTCCCAAGGATATTGGCACTGATCTGGTGATAGTTTTTATATCTTCACTAGCCTGGTTACTCAATCAGATAACAATCTTTTAATTAATCAATTATTTTATAATGTTACACTATATCTATTTTATCATTCTCAATGTGATATACACTACTTGTTCAAAGGTTGCCAACTTTGACTGAACCTTGTTCTATCACATACAAGGAGATTGAATCTGCTTTGTTTAAGGGACACCCCCTGGGTTTTGCAAAGCCCAAAGTGAAGGAGATTGTAGCCACAAGTGTTGCATCTCCTCTATAGGCCATCTATCTAGCGAACATTCAGGCATTGAGCTTGGAAAGCTCATAGGTGTTAGCACAGACCTGCTAGTTAGTTGTTTCCTAAACAAAAGAGAAATGACCAATAGAGTCTAGGAGGGAAGCTCAAGTTAAAAACTTGAAGATGCAATTGTAGGTTAAGCATTTATATGACAAGAGATATTCTCCCAGGAAGTTTGAAGTAAATGGTATGGTGTTAGCCTAGAATGCAAGAGCTCAAGATAAGGGAAAGCATGGGAAATTTGAAGCATTATGGACTAGCCCTTATTTGATAGTTAGCACTCATGGAGAAGATTCATATTTCCTTCAGAGCCTAATAAGTGAACTTTTTGAACTACCAGTACATGGGAAATTCTTAAAGCCATACTTCTCCTAAGTATGTTATTCTCCATGCACATTCTATTTTGTATATTATGTATATAGGTGTGTTTTATTTTTGTTTCATTTTGGTCTTGCTACCTTGTCTAGGTATTTCCTTGGTTTGAGTCCTTTTTTTTATCCACATTTTTGTCTGCTTCAACCTGAGATTCTTGGGATCTTGTTATGCCTCCAAGAGGCATATGTCCCCAGTCAGATCCACTAATGGAACCTCAATTATCATGTCCCATCTTAAACCCTTGTTGCATTTAAGAGGGTTTCATGATTCATTTTCTTAAAACACTTGAACATTCTATTTTTTTGTTAACTCCCTATTGCCCACTGCATGTTACTGTTTAAACAATTTTGCAATTGGTTCACACGTCACAGGTCCAAAAACCTTTGTTATAATAATTTCTAGGTTCTTAAGATTTTTATCTCTTGTATCATCCTAGGAAGTCCCCTCCATTAATACAACTTATGAGCACATGCCTAAAGGTTTTCACTTAAATTTAGTTGGCCTTATGTCTTTATCACTCATCACCGATCACTTTTAAAATGTATGTTTCAAACCAACGATGAGTGATGAGGTGATATCTCTTTGATATTGCTCATCACAAATTGTTCCTTTAACTTTGTTACATATTTTTTGCCTCAGCTCAAATGGAGGAGCTGGCTAATTGTTATTTAACATTAGGTAGAATTGCAGTGTCATGTTCAAATGCGGTTTCAAATCATTATCATTATGCATTTTAGTAAGGTGGAGTTGCAGAGTGCCATTCAGAAGTTGCAGATTTAAAAGAAAGATAGAATTGAGTACATGTGCAAAATAGCATTTCAAATGCTTTTATTCATTTCAAAAAAGAACTCATATTTTTACAAGGCTTCATTTGATTTCACAATCAGAATAGTATTACAACATTGCATAAAATGCATTTTCTTTTCAACTGAAAAGCATAATTGAAATCAAAGATCCACACAAGCTATGGATGTAACTGTGACTGTGACAACACATTTCTAATAACATGTTGCACTACTGAAGATGCAAAAGGAAAAACATATAAGTGGCAACATAGTCATCATTGCCTGATTATCGACGCTTGATGTTGAATGGTGCACCTCGTTGTCTCGAGCTTCATCGACCTGTAAGAGGAAAAGAGGGGTGTCAGTGGCTCTGACTATGATGTCACCTATATGATGCACTGACAATAGTAAACCATACTATTAGCAATGCATTGAAACAATCAATCATATGCAGTATGAAAGAAGTGAATTGAAGGAGAAGTATCAACATCATAATCAACATGTTCTATTTTTTATGCTAACATTGTTTGTTTCCTTGTGCAGGTATAGGTAAAGTCATGAAGCTGAACATTATTCGAAGACCAATCATGTGGAGTAAAATGGGCTCCCACAAGGGTAGAGTCTGGCATGCTACCCTATTCATTAAACAGGCTGATTTTAAAAGATACTTCATTATATACATGGAATGAAATGGAATACAACTGAAGTGTAAAATAGAGTTATCCATCAAGCAACGAGACCAACTGTTCATTCATAATGATCAAGGTTGCTTTCTAAAGGCTATAGGTGAACAGTGATTTTAGTTCACTTAAGGAATTTAATAGAGTGCATTTGCATCAGAAATTGCTGAATCACTTCATTTTCTGTGCTGATTATAATCATATGTCATGTGAGTTTCAATTCATTATTTCTCTTTTGGATAGTGAATAGGCATACATATGCCTTAATGTTTTGTTCTAATTTTCATCATCAAAGAGAACAGTTTCTGAGAGTAGTTTGTGCAATTAAATATAAAAATACATGAAGAGTACCACGTTGCTCATAAGAACAGACATAGACGGTGTATTTGAAGTGTTGAATGAATCTCTAGTTCTGAGTTGACTGGTAAAGAAATATTGCATTATCAACAATAATAACAGGGAGATCATCCCAGAATAATATTGGATGAATAAGTTTTCTTTCCAGAATTATTATGAGTTACTAGTTATAAATATAAACAGGTGAGTTGAGGAGGTTTGTACATATGCAATGTTTCAATCCAAAAGCAAAAAGGTAAAACCTCTACAGAATTCAAATATAGAGAGTGAAGGTTGTTGTGTTAGGGTTAAAAGAGACATTGCTGTTTGTACACACAATATACACGGGGAGTTGAAGTATTGAACTAGTAATCTTCATAGACTGTCAAGGAAGGGGCAAATATTTTGTTTCTCAGAATGAAGGTTGGATGCTCTTTTTAAGGATAGTTTATAGCTACATGTCAATGAAAATTCTGTGATTTGAGCTCAAGTATTATAACTATCAAAGAAAGTTACAGAAATTCCAAGATTGAAAACTGGGTATATGAGTCAGATCGATGTGAGCAACCAAACAGATTCTCATTGTTCCAATCAAGTTCTTTTCATATTTCTGAAAGAATATTAAAGGAAGCAGGAGGGAGGTTTAAAAATAAAGACAAATATCCATGACATTGTTTTGTTTCAGAAGTGTGGAATAGGCCATTGTTTATTTCTAGCTTGAGCCATATGAGGAACAACACTTTCTTCATTTTTTCCAACTTCCTTCAAGATACAGGAAATGTATTAAATATCAACGACCCATGTGAGTGTTTAACCAAAATAGAAGTAAATAACAAGATATATAGTTTTTCGCGCTAGGTCAAGCTTCAAAGGAGAGGAAATGCATTTTTTTTTATAATAGTTCCAAAGACCCATTTTCAATTAGCATCAAATACAAAAAAATGGAGTTTCTCTTAAAGGTCTCGAGTACCCATTTCAGGGTTAGCTTCAAAAGGGCGGGAAAAAATAATAATAAAGATTCTCGGTATAACCTTTTTATCTACAAGAGGTCTCCCCGAAAGCACAATGTCTTGGCAACAGGAGTGAAAGCATGAGATTTCGGCAAGACACAAGCTCTCTACAAGAGGTCTCCACGATGCTGGTAAGTTATAGCGACACTCATAAGATAGAAACCGGAGATTCATGAAGTTTTCATAAGCCAAGGGTTGAGCTCTCAAATTGATGGTCGAGCTTTGGAAGGATAGAAAACATGATAATATATGACACCCATATGGTTTTTGCATAAAATAGTAGTATAATTACAAATATGCAAATTTTTGTACTAGCTCGAGCCTCAAGGTAGAAGGATTTCAATTTTCATATGATTTTCATAACATCCACAAAAGAGACAGCAGGGAAAAGCAATGAAATGCAGTTCAGCTTCCAATTTTTAATACCCACATGTGGGTTTATTCTCAAAATATAGAAAACGTAGTTTCCTTAAAAAATTTCAAGTACCCATCTTTAGTTCGGCTTCAAAATGCAAAGGAGATAGCTACAAAAATACCCATGTGAGATCTTGATTTAAAAGGAAAAAATATACAATAAATGCGAGCTCCCAGATTTTAGTCGAAATGCAGGAGGGTAATGCAGATTTATTAAAATTTCTTTAATACCCATATGTAAAAATATTATTAGATCGACATAATGGAAATTTACTGTTCTGGGTCAAGCCCGAAACTCAAGAAATTGTTTCTTATAGTGCTCTTTTGGCACATCTTGAACATGGTCAAAGGTTCATGAAATAAAGAGAGTATTTTAGGGTTTCTACAGAGCAAAAGGATTACCAGTTCGAGGCAGGAACATGGCACTCTCACCATGGCCAGAAGCTTCACTAAGCATCCAGAAGTTGAGGGTCAAGCCCACAATGAAGTTCAAACTTACACAGCAGTAGATGAAGTCACAGGAAATGCAATATGAAGAGACATTAGAGTGTGTGCATCATGGCCTCAAGGCCAAAATAGAGGTAACAAAAACCATTAAATAAAGCTTACCTTTGCACAGTGAAGAAGAATAAGAGCATAAGTCAAATCTTTCATGGAATGGACTATAGAAGTCGACTCAAACTCATGATGGCATGGAGGAGCAAAGGAAAGAACAGAATCAAAAAATAAACTCATGCAAGCTGCGGTATTATCTCTTTTTCGTGTTCAAATAAGAAGTGGAAAGAGCTTCAATACTTTGAAGTTAGACTTACCCAATAAAGTTTTAGTCAACTAGAGGGTAGATGAAGATTACTAAAGCACATGAGCTTGAATCTGACACCATCATGGCAGCACTTTCCTTTCAGACAGAGTTTCCTTCTTCTGAAGTCACGGGTGTGAAATGATGATAATTAGGGTTTGACCCTATTTTTATCAAAGCCCTAATTTGAGCCTTATTAAGTTCCAAAATGTTCATTCAAAATGCACATGTTGAATATCAAATGGTGGTCGAACCCATAATGCTTTCCTTATGATTTATTCAAACCTAAGTCTAAATCAATGATTATGTAAGGCCAAAATTCTATGCTAGGGTGATGTCTTAGGTATTGAAGACTTATTGTTTTTCCTTAGAGAAATATGGGTATATGGCTTAGGGTATTGTTTTAAATGAAGAGGCAATTAGGGGAGATTTATGAATGCCTTATGCTTAGTGCCATATTTTTAAGGTTTCTCATTTTAATTGGTTTTATGAGAAATCAATGAGAAGTTTTGATAAGAAGAAGATTATGTAATGTGTTTTTATGATTTTTGAGAAAAATCAATTATTGTAATGGAGAAATAAGGGTGATTCTTTCTTTTTGAAAAAGATTTCCAATCTTTAAATTGCAAAAAATAAGGCAAATTGTAAAAATCTACATCTTGTAAAAGCAGAATCATAAAGTGATATTCTATAAATTGCTTTATGTTTTCTTGCTATTTTTAGCAGATCTTTGACTGACTTTTCTTCTTGGTCAGATTTCAGACTTGTCTTGGAGAGATAAGGTGTTTTTGTGCTTTTAAAGTAGAATTACCCTATTTTTAGAGGGTTGACAGGTTCATAATAAAAGCATTGTGCTTTTTTCTGCTTTTAAGCAATTTTTTGAGTTTGTTTAAAGCCTTTTTTTCTTGAGCTTTTTCTTAGATCAGATTAGGGTTTCCTTGAGAGTTTTGTTGATAGATTTAGTCTTTCAACTCTCCATTCTCAGGAGTTCAAATCAGAGTTTCTTTCCCTTACTCATTTTGGGGAGCTTGTAAACCTTTTGATACTCAGTTTGGACAGATTAACACTCTTCCAGTTTTAATAGAGCAGTAGATTTCTCCTTCTTATTTTTTGTCTCAAATTTTGTAATGGCAATCTGATATACTTTTGTTTTTCAAATTGGAATCCTTTTATGTCTTGTTGTTATAGGTTGTGTTTTAGAATTAAATGTTTTAGGTTGCATGTTGTATTTTTTTTCTAGATCTTCATGCAAATCACTAATGGGATATGCGCCAATGAGATTGTGAGGATTACTGTAATAGAGAAATTGTTATGAGTGGTTAGTTCTGAATTCTTATAAGTTTGGTGAATCATCTTTTAGAAATAGGTTTTATGTTGAATTATTCTTCATCCCTTTCCTCAGAACCTGTTTTAGAATAGAATTCATCATTCGGAGAACCAACTCACTCTGGAGATTCCTCTTTCGTGTAGATCACTCACATCTAAAAGAGGTTTCCATGTTTCATTAGTTTGCTAAATAATCCATTCAGTAGGGTGTGAAACTATTGATAATAGTTTTTGGTACGCCCAGTGGGACACTAAAAGTAACTTTCAGAGAATTTTTAATATCTCAGTTCACTATTTGGTATATGTAGCAAATCTTTTCCAGCCTTCTAGAGGCTTTCAATATACCTAGTGACTCTGGTTCTATTTTTTGCATACTAGTATAGCCCGCGCATGAGAAATATTCAAACAAGATCAAGTTCAAAACCTTTTAAGCATTAGGAGCTGTCCCCATCATGAAGGAGAGGCAGGACAACAAGAAGACTTTTTGAAGTCCCTACAAGATCAAAGTGAACACCTCCCATTCTTGGTGCTCTAGTTCTATCACCTGGTGTACCAGTACTGATATCTCAAGTACCATCAATGGCAGCACCACCGAGGCAGCATCCGTTCACACCCTTTAATGGAGGCAGTCCATTAGATATTTCCCAACATGATGATATTTTGGTTGCAGCACTTAGAGGACTACCTTATTTCATCAGAGAGGATTACACTACACCAGTTGAACACATCTGTGATGTGCCAATGCTATGCTCGGTGCACAACATCACACAAGAGAATGTTGCTCTAAGGCTGTTAGCTGCATCACTCAAGGGCAAAGTTCTATAGTGGTTCAGAGGTCTCGCTGCAAATTCAATCAGAACATGGGACGCTCTATGTAGTGGTCTATACTAGCACTTTATGGATAAATCTTACAACTTATCTTTGTTATAGTAGTTGAGTACCATTCAAAGGGCGCCGCACGCACACTTGGTGGATTTCAACTACAGATTTCAGAGGACTTGGGATAGAATCCTAGCAGCGGTAAAACCCTTACCAGCACATGCATTTCTATTTTATCTAAAGGCTTTGAATAGTAAGCTTGCTGTCATGACTCGGTCTATGGGTGGTTTAACGCTTCCAAATTCTTATAACATTGCTATTAATGCTGAAAATTTCCTTATTCATGCTGGAGACATAGCTCCTAGACCCCCCATGCCCTTGTTTCTGGAAATATAGCCACCCATCCCTACTACTGTACCCCCTTGGCTGTTTTCTTGCCAGTTCCAACAATAGGATATCATAGTACAGTCCAAGAAGTCGCTGCCCCAGCCTCAAATCCCGAAATGCAGGAGCTAAAAAACATATTAAAGACTGTCAGGAAAGACCTTATGACTATTAAGAAGCACGTTGGCCAAGAACATAAGCCTAATCAAGCCCCATATTAGCAAAACTAGCAAAATAGGCCTGCTTTCCAAGGTGATTATCAAGCCCAAAGAAGGAATTTTAACCCTCGACCATTCTAGCCATACAATCTAAACACAGCTAGCACGTCAAAAGAGCTTGTGCCGCAAAACAATGTTGCTCAAGATTGTGACTAGTGCTACCCATGCAATCAACCCCACAACCAATCGGCTTGCACCAACGGAGTGAGGAATCAAGCTTTAATGGTGTATAATATATATGTTGCTTCGGAACATGTTGCAGATCAGAATCAAGAACAACAAGATAATTTAGAAGTCACCTTGCTAAACTGGCAGAGCTCTGAATTCTATGGTGTAAATGGCCAAGACCGGCAAGATTCTCCTATTTTAGCTAATACCAGGTCTAAAAAATGAGCTATGGATCTAGGATAGCAAGCTGGAAGTGCACAGTAGCAGCCTACAATTAGTACTTAGCCTATTTTATCAAAAGTTAACACTGCCACTTAGCCTAAAATGTAGATTCTGCAAAGGGGGCAGGAAATACCTAACAAGGAGCTATCAAAAATGCATTCTTAGCCTACACAGAAGCAACATGAAGTTGATGTTACAAAAAAATAGTAGAAGGTAAATGTTTCATCCTTCAATATCATTGAGCATCTTAAGAAAGCTACTGTCAATATGTCGATATTAGATGCTCTGCAGCTTCCGGGACAAAAAAGCTTACTGCAAGATGTATTAGCTGAATTGTCTATTTGTGACAACACCAATCAAGGAGTTGTGAAGGTTATGTTGGCTAATGACTTGGAGGAGAAAAGTGGGAAAAAGGAAAAAGAGGTAAAACCCCCTCCATTTTACTTAAGTCTGATCAAAGGTGATAAAATTGTGCATAATTGTATGGTCGACTCTGGTGCCAGTAGTTCAGTCATGCCTAAAAGTTTAGCCGACAAATTAGGTCTTGTTTATGAGCCTAACCCTCAGAAAGGCATAGTGCAATTAGATGGGTCTATTGTTAAGACTGCTGGCATAATAAGAAATTTAGCTCTTGCCTTTCATGCATCCCTGAGTTTTTCTATTCACCAAGATATTCATGTTATTGACTTACTGTCGCACTTCGCCATTTGTTTATCACAGGATTTTACAGCCAAGTTGGGTGGGTTTTTGTCTTCCGATTGGTCTCATATGTTTTTTAGAACAAGATATGGTATGAAAGTGACCATTAAGTCTGAGCCTCTCACCAAAGACCATATCGAACCATACTCCCCAAGCCCTATAAATGCTAATCTCTATGCCACCTCTGCAATGGAGGAGCAAACCATGACCTCAGACTGTGGCACCCAGGGAGACTACATCAGTCTCGATGAATGGGCAGCCGAAGATCATGAGCTTGATCCGTTCTAGAACATAGTTGAGGTAGGTCTAGGAGTTTATATGATTCGTGAGTCTGATTGTGACATGCCTAATCTTTGCAAAGAGGATGGACCATCTACAGGAAAACATAGTGAGTTGTGGAAACTTTATTTTGATGGTTCGAGTAGTGTTGGTGCCGGAGGTGGAGCTATGCTGATATCACCCAAAGGAGATAAGTATTATTCAGCCTGCAGATTTGCTTTCAGTTGTTCAAATAATATAGTTGAGTATGAAGCATTGGTACATGGCCTTGAGTGGGCTCACAAGTGAGGTATTAGATTTTTGCAAGTTTAGGGTGATTCAGAGCTGATTGTGAATCAGGTCAGAAATTTAAATGCTGCAAAAAATGATTTACTTAAGAAATACAAGCATTGTGTAAGGGATTTAATGGAATATTTTAATTCTTTTAACATCATGTCGATTCCTCAGAATCAAAATAAGCATGTTGATAGGCTCGCTGCCATAGGAGCCCAGTTTGACATTCCCAAAGAGATTCATAAAATAGAAGCACGTCAGTACGTGAAGATAGTAGTCAGACCTTCTGTACTTGACAATAGCGTGAGCTGGAAGGTTTTTGATAGCGATGAGAAAATCATGAATTTTATCATTGCTAAAGCTGAGTTCACAAATGGAAATCAGCAAAAGTGGCAGCAGCAATATGAAGACCAGATCATACAATTAAAGACCAATAAGCTGTCGAAAGGTTTGGTGACATCAGAATCTGTCTTTAATTCAGATGATCAAGTTCAGAAAGACAAATGCAACTTAACAATTAAAGAACATTATTCAGCTATTGAAATTTTCAAAGGCAAGCTTCTCAAGCTGGGTAAGGTGTGTAGTCAAGAGGAACAACAAGCTTTCATTCTGTTATGTCAAAAATATAGTGAGGTTTTGGCTTGGGAATACAAATATTTAAGAGGTTTTAACCCTGATTTAGCACAACACACCATTAAGCTTGAGCCCGATGCAAAACCAGTAAGGAAAAAGCAAAGACCACTTAATCCTAAGTTGGAACACCTCATGAAGGCTTAACTGAATAAGCTAGTTGAAAGCGGTATCATTTTTCCTATCAATCACACCTCTTGGGTGTCGAATTTAGTACCAGTCAGGAAGAAAAGAGGAGAAATCAGACTTTGTGTTGATTTCTGGGATTTGAATAGAGCATCTTTGAAAGACCATTACCCACTCCCTTCTATGGAGCAAATTTTACAGGTAGTTTTTGGTTCTTATTGAGATGATGGATTGCACAGCCCCTGAAGCTTCAATAAAGGACTTTAGCCATGAAAGATAATCAACCACAAAAGAAGTTTTGCAACAATGGAATGCTTTATTGAAGATTCTATTGATATGATGATTGATATGATATATTACAAATGAACAAGATGCTTGATTAAATAGGCAAGAGGCAAACCCTAATATGCATGAGATGTTGCCAAGTGTTAAAATCTAACAACATGTGAACCCTATGGTGATAATCATTAAATGATGAGATAAGTTCTAGAAGGAATCTTATCCCACAAACTAGGAAAGTGAATATTATCCCATTTATTAAATGATTTATCTAATAATGCAACCTAGGACTTAATTAATTAAATGCAAGACCTAAGTTAACTTATGCTAGTGTAATAATTAATTAATTAATTACACCAACACCCCCATAAGTGCAACTTAGGGAGGAAAATGCAATGATTATGCAAGATGATGATGGTTCCTAGCTACGAGGCCATGTTAGGTACCCATGTACATGAAGATGCAAAAAATCTCCCACAATCGGAGAAAATGGGAAAACCCAGTGGGAAAAAAACCCCTCCCCCAAAAGGAGATGCAAAACAGATGGAAGAGAGATGTTTGGAGAACTCAACATTATCCCCCTAAGGACTACAACCATCACATATTTACAAAAAGATCAAAAAGATGTGGACTAGATAGCCCCCCCATAAAGGAGAGTAGTCCCCTCTAGAATGTCTTCAAGACTAATGTGAAACTAAGTAGCCAAGTCAGATAGAGCTGAAGTGAACCCATCCAAGTGCCACAAGTTTGAAGAAGAAAATGTATGCATCCCTGCTGAAGCAAATCTCAATGGAGAGGTGTCAAAGGAAGAAGATGGCACCATGCAAAGAGCCAAGTTAAGCCAACCCTGGCGAGAAGGGGATGATGTGCTTCCTACCCTTGAATCTAGAGAGTCAAGAACAGGAGGATCTCGATCCCAAAATTTGGTGAACTTGTAGACCTTGGAATGATGATCTGCTTGACCATAGGCAACAAGGACATCAAACCTATCTTTGATGATAGAAACTTCTGAAGTGAACTCAATTTTCAAACCTTCCTGAGCAAGTTGATAAATAGACAACAAATTGTGAGCAATCTGAGGAATGTAGACAAAATTTTCTAACCTCCTACCATCAAGATCAACATCACAAAGACCAGCAACATAGACAATATCTACATTTGTTGTGAACATTCGATCAAAGTCGGCAGGCCTCAGAGTATCCCACAAGATATGGTGCTGAGAAGTGACATGCCGAGAAGCACTAGAGTCAATTACCCATCCTTCTCTATTATCAACCAAGGTAGTGATCAAAGCATGTCCCTATCCAAGATTGTCAGAAGTAGCAATGCCAGCAAAACCAAAAGATGACTCTTCATGAGAGGGGGAGTGAGGAGATTTGACTGTAGTAGGTGGGAGAGTGATATTGTGATCCTTAAGTATTTGTCGAAGCTCATGTATCTCTCTCTTAAAACAGTTATCCTCAATGTGACCAAGCCCATTGCAAAAGTTACACTTGGGCCTTTCCCTCTTTGGCTTGTCTTCCTTAGGCTAAGAAGATATTTAGAAGAAGTTCCTAACTTTGATTTTCCCTTATTCTTACCCTTTCCTTTTGATGGTCCTGCCACCAATGCATGTGACTTGGTGGATGCATCAACTTGAGTGAGCTTGGATTGCTCTCGGGTTAGCCTTTCACAAAAAGTCTCAAATGAAGGCATAACAAAACTATCACCAAGGCCATCCATGGTGGAATAGAAAGAAGTAGAAAAATATGAAAAGGAACCTCTCAACTTGGATAAAATCATGAAAATGCATTCTTTTTCAGACTTATCTATTCCACAACCTATAAGCTAAGTTCGTAAAGACTTAAACCTTACTAGGTAGTCTTCAATGGAAGGAAATTGATCAACAGCAAGAGAGGAAAGTTTTGCCTCCAATTGTAAAGCTTGAACATCACTAACTGAACCAAAAAGATCCTTGAGCTTGTCCCAAACCTCCTTGGGAGTGTGGCACCCCTCAATATGGAAGAACAAAGAGGTAGATACATGAATAGAAGTGAGCCCCATTACCTCTTTGCACTTAGTTTGATGCTGGAATTTCTCATATTCCCTGGTAAGATGAGGTTGATTCTCATTCAAGGTGGACCAAAGTCCCTTTGACCAAAGGAGACATTGCATACTAACTTTCCATGTATGATAATTGTGAGGAGTAAGGATCTCAAATCATGTTTTAGCCATTGGAGAAGAACAACAAACCAAGACAAATATTTTTGACAAAAAAATTTGAATGCAGATATTTGATGAACTAGCAACTGAAGTGACTCTTCTGAAACAAACTGAAAAGCGAGAAAGAACCTCTAAACCCAAAAAAACTAGGGTTTCCACTTCAACTAAGAATACAAAATTAAAGGGGTAGAATCTAGAAAAAGAAGCACACCACTGGAAAGTTGACAGAAATACCTTTCCAACGATATATCATTTGTGAATTTTTGATACCGTATGTAGAAGATATGGCTTCCAGAAGAATATTGCTTGATTGATGTGATGTTGGCTAAATAGGCACAAAAATGTAGCACCCTAGGGAAAAAAATTTGGCCCTTGGTCGTTGATGTGACCACGGGCTACACTGGTAGTTTAAAAAAAACCTCCACCGAGCGGGCGGTGTCAGAGTGGCTTGTTGGTGGTGCGGCCGAGAGGAGAAGCCACTGCTCGGTGAATGGAGTTAGCCCCGGTCACCGATAGAACCAGGGGCGTCGACAGAGGGCTGTAGACTTCGACAGAGTAGAGGAAGTGGTCGCTAGGTGATGTGGATGGCCAGTAGCTGGATGTCGGTAGTCGGTGCCAGAGACTTCAACGGTCAATGGAAGACCCAACGGGCAGTGGCTGGTGGGATGGGCTAACAACTATGACGCAGAGGTGATAGAAGCTTGTGTCAGAGTCCGCAGACCAGCGATAGGCTTTTATTTTTTGAATATTGCAATTAAATTGCAATTCAAAAAATAAAACAAAATGCCGATATAAGAATATGTGAATGTTGACCGATGAAGAAACTTTAGCCTGTGAAAAAAAATATTTCTGCCGACCAGATATTTTAATTGTAGGTCAAACACTGCAGATTAAATTTATGCCAAGACCATAGAAAAAATTGCCCCAAAAATAGCCAAATATTTTTTTGATTTTTCTAAAAAAAAATTTCCTTGATGGAGGACTTACAGGGATGATTTTTTTCTGCACACATGTAAGGATTTGTACAAAAAATGCAAACCCTAGATTATACCTCAAGGCTCATGGTTGAATCTACTCCGATTTTGGCAAATGAACAGGCGATCTATGGGTTTTGAGGCCTTCTAGACGCAATGGAGAGGTTGGAGAGGGCCTGATCTACACCAGAAAATAGCTTGGCTCCCAAGTAGAACCAACTAGCCTGTAACATAAAACCCTAAGCCTGCTTGAATCTTGCACTCCAAACTTCCTTGATCTAGGGTTGATGTTTCAATGGACTAGCTCTGATACCATGTTGAGATGATGGATTGCATAGCCCTTGAAGCTTCAATAAAGGACTTTAGCCATGAAAGATAATCAACCACAAAAGAAGTGTTGCAACAATGGAATGCTTGATTGAGGATTCTATTGATATGATATATTAAAAATGAACAAGATGCCTGATTAAATAGGCAAGAGGCAAACCCTAATATGCATGAGATGTTGCCAAGTGTTGAAATCTAACAACATGTGACAACATGTGAACCCTATGGTGATGATCATTAAATGATGAGATAAGTTCTAGAAGGAATCTTATCCCATGAACTAGGAAAGGGAATATTATCCCATTTATTAAATGATTTATCTAATAATGCAACCTTGGACTTAATTAATTAAATGCAAGACCTAAGTTAACTTATGCTAGTGTAATAATTAATTAATTAATTACACCAACAATTCTGACAGATTTTCTTTGTTAGATGGCTACTCAAGTTATAACCAGATTCTGGTTAAACAAGAGGATCAGTTTAAGACAAAATTCACAACCAAGTGGGGCACGATGGCCTACAAGAAGATGCCTTTCATCTTAACAAATGCTGGAGCAACGTTTCAACGTGCTATGGATATGGCCTTTCACAGCCTTATGAACAAGTTTGTTCTGGTATATTTAGATGATATTACTATTTCTCCCAGGAATGCTAATGAACACTTGGATCACTTGGAACAAATTTTTTAGAGGTGCAGAGAGTTCGGAGTGTCTCTCAATCTGAAGAAGTGTATATTTTCAGTGCACGAGGGAAAGTTGTTGGGGCACATTGTCTCAAAGCAGGGTATTTCAGTCGATCCTGAAAGAGTTTCTACAATTCTCAAATTGCCATTACTAGCCCATAAGAAAGGCTTGCAAAGATTTCTTGGGAGAATAAATTTCGTAAGGAGGTTTATACCAAATATTGCAGCTTTTCTACAACCTCTCACTTCTATGCTGAAGAAGAGCATGCCATTCAGTTGGACCAAGGAAGGCAAGAGGAGCTTCGAGTAGATCAAAGAGGCACTCACAGCCACTCCTACTCTCATTAATCCAAACTTTGACAAAGATTTCATTCTGTATGCTTTTGGAGGAGTGGATACAGTTTTAGCCATGTTATGCCATCAAAACGAGGAAGGCTTAGAACAGCCTGTTGCGTTTTTTAGCCAAGTTTTGCATGATTATGAGGTAAAGTACTCTTTTGTGGAGAAACATGTTTTTGTTGTTGTAAGAGCTTGAAGAAATTTAGACACATGCTGTCCAACAACAAGGTTCATTTATTAGTGGCTCATTCAACTGTCAAGGATTTCCTGCTTAATAAAGATATTAATAATAAGCGTGCTGGTTGGATCACTAAATTAATGGAGTTCGATGTTGATATAAAAGTAACCAAGCTTGTTAGAGGCAAAGGTTTGTGTGAGAAAACTATTGGAAGTGAAAATAGCAGTTTAAAAGAGGCTACAAATAAAGAAACGGTATTAAATAATGATGTCTTAAGTGCTATTCAAGCACCTCTTGTTACATGGTTGCAGTAGATGATACATTATCTGCAAACTGGAGAATGCCCCGAAGACTTGGACAGAGAAAAAAGAAGGTACTATAGATTACAGGCCATCCCTTATGCAGTTATTGATGGCATTCTCTATAGAAGAGATTTCCAAGGTGTTTTGTTACGTTACATTTAGCCTGATCAAGTTGACAAGCTACTGGAAGAGTTTCATGATGGACCTTCTGGAGGTCACTTTGCTGCAAGAACAACTCTGACAATTATGAGAGCTGGTTATTATTGGCCAGATCTATTTAAAGATGCTATTGCATGGGTAAGAAAATGTGAGAAATGTGCATTATTTGCTGGTAAACATAGGCTTGCACCGCTGCCCCTGCACCTGATTCAGGTAGAACAACCCTTTGCTAAATGGGGCTTGGATTTCATCGACCCTATAAACCCGCCTTCGAGTGTAGGTCATAAGTGGATTCTTACTACCACAGATTATTTTACAAAGTGGACCGAAGTTGTTGCTTTAAAGGAAGCAAATGAGACTTCAGTACTTAATTTTTATCAAGATCTCATCTCGAGATTTGGTGTCCTAGATTCAATCATTTTAGATAATGGTTTAGCTTTCATCGAAGTAAAGATTTCAGATTGGTCTATCAGAAATAACATCTATCTGAACATTTCATCAAATTATTATCTGCAAGGTAATGGCCAAGTGGAATCCACAAATAAGAATCTGATTCAAATAATCAAGAAGATTGTTGAAGATAACCAGAGAACATGGCATGAAAAGCTGAAGCTAGCCCTTTGGGCTGACAGAATAACTCCTAAAAGAGCCACTAGTTGTTCACCTTTTGTTTTGACTTATGGCAGAGAGGCTAAGTTTCCTAATTCAATTGAGTTACCAACATTGAGTTATGTTAAAGAACTGGAGTTGCTGAATGAACAACCTCTTGAAGTGAGGTTTGCATAGCTGGTTGAGCTCGAAGAAACCAGAAAAGAAGCTCTAAGACAGCTAGAAATACATCAATCTCAAATGAAGAATACTTTTGACAAGAGGGCGAAGCCTCGTGATTTCATTATTGGAGATCTAGTCTTCAAGTGGAATGAATTTAAAAGCAGACCTGGACGACATTCCAAGTTCGATGCAATATGGGATGGGCCTTATGTGATTATGGAATGCAAGGAACATAACACATTCCAACTTTCCAAGATGACTGGTGAGGTGTTGTCTATCCTAGTGAATGGGATCCACCTCAAACACTGCCTTTGAGATAAGTTATCTCACTGTTAGGTAGAGTAGTTTGCAAATAAGTGCGTTTCACACATTTCATTTGAGTTCAGTATTTTTCTTTCTCTAAGCACTGCTGTGCATTGTTTTGTTGGCCACCAGGGCCTGTTAGTTTTCTTTTAGTTTTGTTTCACTTTCTTCGTATTGGGTGCTATCATAATAGTGGTTTACAATTCTTGAGAGGAACGAATTTTAGCTAAAATCACATATTTTTAGAAAATATAATGATTTAAGCCTTAAAAAGTTCCATTTTAAGGATTCCAATTAAAGAGGGTTTGATCAAATCACCTTAGATCAAACCTCCTTGGATAGAACCTCACTAGTTTTAAACCATACCTATAAATTCATCTCCTTTACACCTATCAAAATGCTGATAAAAAATAACTTTTGATTTAGATTTTGGGGGATCAAATGAATTCATTTAAAATTTATTTCAAATGATTATGGTATTCCTCAGAACAAGCTATCTAATGAATATAACTTTAATATGTTTTGGTTTTGTTATGTTTTTTTTTAGTTTTATTAAACATAGGTTTTTTCATCAAAAATGAATTTCTTTGTTCTTCACATGTGGAAAAATATAAGATTATCAAAAAAAAAAATTGAAAATAATGAGTGCACCAGATATTGAAGTCCTTGATCCAACAAAAATTAAATTAAATTTTGACATATACAAAAAGTTATCGTTATCTGGTTCTTGGCTGTTACGAGTTAATTTGTTTGACTTTGAAACTTGATTAAGGAAAAATATTCAATAAAAAAAACTCGAACCAAGTGGAAGAACTAGATATTAGAGTTACAAATCTAAATTTGAAGAACTAGAATTTTATCCTTCATGGAAAAAGTTATGCATTATCTGATTGTCGTCACTTTTAAAATGTTGTTTTCGAAAAAATCTATTTTTGGGAGATGGAAAAGAAGTGCAATTTGATTCCAAAATTTTGAAAAAATATTTTAGAATCTGAGACAAATTTGATGAGACTCTAGTTTGCACCATCTTCAAATTCCCCACCGATTTAACCTATAGGTGCCCGAATGTAGAAGATTTAGTTAAAAATAATAATTTTAGTGTCGTTTGGCCAAAAATTGTAAACCACTATTATGGGATCACCTTATTGTTTGGAGTGTTGTTGTTCATGCTTTCTGAGTTCACAAGAAGGGGAAGATTTGACTCCACACCCAATGAATTGTTTTAAACGCCACTGATCTATGCTTAGCATCCAAGCATATAGTGGAAATCACCAAAATGTTACATATTTTTCACCTCAGCTCAAATGGAAGAGCTAGCTAATTGTTATTTAACATTAGGTAGAATTGCAGTGTCACGTTCGAATGCCATTTTGCATCATTATCATTATGCATTGAATATTAATTATGCATTTTAGTAAGGTGGAGTTGCAGAGTGCCATTCAGAAGTTGTAGATTTAAAAGAAAGACATAATTGAGTACATGTGCAAAATAGCATTTCAAATGCTTTTATTCCTTTCAAAAGGGAACTTATATTTTTACAAGGCTTCATTTGATTTCACAATCAGAATAGTATTACAAGATTGCATAAAATGCATTTTCTTTTCAACTGAAAAGCATAATTGAAATCAAAGATCGACACAAGGCATGGATGTAACTGTGACTGTGACAACACATTTCTAATAACACATTGCACTACTGAAGATGTGAAAGGTAAAACATATAAGTGGCAACATAGTCATCATTGCTTAATTATCGACGCTTGATTTTGAATGGTGCACCTCATTGTCTTGAGCTTCGTCAAACTATAAGAGGAAAAGAGGGGTTTTAGTGGCTCCGACTATGATGTAACCTATATGATGCACCGACAATAGTACAACATACTATTAGCAATGCATTGAAACAATCAATCAAATGCAATATGAAAGAAGTGAGCTGAAGGAGAAGTCTC
Organism: Sequoia sempervirens; assembly: GCA_007258455.2. Taxonomy (NCBI): domain Eukaryota; kingdom Viridiplantae; phylum Streptophyta; class Pinopsida; order Cupressales; family Cupressaceae; genus Sequoia; species Sequoia sempervirens. Next base: position 164,214 of record VDFB02272175.1, on the reverse strand, counting down.
AACAAAATAATCAACATGTTCTATTTTTTATGCTAACACTGTTTGTTTCCTTGTGCAGGTATATGTAAAGTCATGAAGCTGAACATTATTTGAAGACCAAGCATGTGGAGTAAAACAGGCTCCCACAAGGGTAGAGCCCGGCATGCTTCCCTATTCATTAAATGGGCTGATTTTAAAAGATACTTCATTATATACATGGAATGAAATGGAATACAACTAAAGTGTAAAATAGAGTTATCCATCAAGCAACCAGACCAACTGTTCATTCATAATGATCAGGGTTGCTTTCTAAAGGCTACAGGTGAACGGTGAGTTTAGTTCACTTAAGGAATTTAACAGATTGCATTTGCATCAGAAATTGTTGAATCACTTCATTTTTTGTGTTGATTATAATCATATGTCATGTGAGTTTCAATTCATTATTTCTCTTTTGGATAGTGAACAGGAATACATATGCCTTAATGTTTTGTTCGAATTTTCATCATCAAAGAGAATAGTTTCTGAGAGCAGTTTGTCCAGTGAAATATAAAAATGCATGAAGAGTACCATGTTGCTCATAAGAATAGACACAAATAGTGTATTTGAAGTGTTGAATGAATCTCTAGTTTTGAGTTGACTGGTAAAGAAATATTGCATTATCAACAGTAATAACAAGGAGATCATCCTGAAATAATATTGGAGGAATAAGTTTTCGTTGCAGAATGATTCTGAGTTACTAGTTATACATATAAACTGGTGAGTTGAGGAGGTTTGTACATATGCAATGTTTCAATCCAAAAGCAAAAAGGTAAAACCTCTATAGAATTCGAATATAGAAAGTGAAGGCTGTTGTGTTAGGGTTAAAAGAGACATTGCTATTTGTACACACAATATACACGGGGAGTTGAAGTATTGAGCTATTAATCTTCATAGACTGTCAAGGAAGGCGCAAACATTTTATTTCTCAGAATGAAGGCTGGATGTTCTTTTTAAGGATAGTTTATAGATACATGTCAATGAAAATTCTATTATTTGAGCTCAAGTATTATAACTATCAAAGAAAGTTAAAGAAATTCCAAGATTGAAAATTGGGTATATGAGTCAGATGGATGTGAGCAAGCACACAGATTCTCATTGTTCCAATCAAGTTCTTTTCATATTTCTGAAAGCATATTAAAGCAAGTAGTAGGGAGGTTTAAAAATAAAGACAAATATCCATGAAATTGTTTTGTTTTAGAAGTGTGGAATAGGCCATTGTTTATTTCTAGCTCGAGCCATATGAGGAATAACAGTTTCTTCATTTTTTCCAACTGCCTTCAAGATACAGGAAATGTATTAAACCTCAATGACCCATGTGAGTGTTTAACCAAAACAAAAGTAAATCACAAGATATATAGTTTTTTGAGCTAGGTCAAGCTTCAGAGGAGAAGAAATGCATTTTTTTTATAATAGTTCCAAAGACCCATTTTTAGTTAGCATCAAATACAAAAAAATGGAGTTTCTCTTAAAGGTCTCGAGTACCCATTTCAGGGTTAGCTTCAAAAGTGCAGGGAAAAACAGTAATAAAGATTTTTCGTATAACCTTTTTATCTACAAGAGGTCTCCCCGAAAGCACAATGTCTTGGTGATAGGAGTGAAAGCATGAGATTTCGGCAAGACACAAGCTCTCTACAAGAGGTCTCCGTGATGATGGTAAGTTATAGTGGCACTCATAAGACAAAAACCAGAGATTCATGAATTTTTTAGAAACCAAGGGTTGAGCACTCAAATTGATGGTTGAGCTTCAGAAGGACAAAAAACATGATAATATATGACACCCATATGGTTTTTGCATAAAATAGTAGTATAATTACAAATATGCAAATTTTTGTACTAGCTCGAGCCTCAAGGTAGAAGGATTTCAGTTGTCATATGATTTTCATAACAGCCACAAAAGAGACAGCAGGGAAAAGCAATGAAATGCAGTTTAGTTTCCAATTTTTAATACCCACATGTGGGTTTATTCTCAAAATATAGAAAATGCAATTTCCTTAAAAAATTTCAAGTACCCATCTTTAGTTTGGCTTCAAAATGCAAAGGAGATAGCTACAAAAATACCCATGTGAGATCTTGATTTAAAAGGAAAGAATATACAATAAATGTGAGCTCCCAGATTTTAGTCGAAATGCAAAAGGATGGTAATGCAGATTTATTAAAATTTCTTTAGTACCCATATGCAGAAATATTATTAGATCGACATAATCGAAATTTACTGTTCTGGGTCAAGCCCGAAACTCAAGAAATTGTTTCTTATAGTGCTCTTTTGGCACCGCCTGAACTTGGCCAGAGGTTCATGAAATAAAGAGAGCTTTTTAGGGTTTCTACAGAGCAAAAGGATTACCAGTTTGAGGTAGGAATTGGGTGCTCTCACCACAGCCGGAAGCTTCACTAAGCATCCAAAATTTGAGGGTTGAGACCACAATGAAGGTCAGACTTACACAGTAGTAGATGAAGTCACATGAAATGCAATATGAAGAGAAATTAGAGTGTGTGCATCATGGCCTCAAGGCCAAAATAGAGGTAACAAAAACCATTAAATAAAGCTTACCTCTGCACAGTGAAGGAGAATAAGAGCACAAGTCGAAGCTTTCATGGAGTTGACTGCAGAATTCGAGCTCGAACTCATGATGGAATGGAGGAAAGGAAAGATCAGAATCAAAAAACAAACTCATGCAAGCCGCGACATTATCTCTTTTTGGTGTTCAAATAAGAAGTGGAAAGAGCTTCAATACTTTGAAGTCAGACTTACCCACTGAAGTTTCAATCAGCTAGAGGGCAGAGGAAGATTACTAAAGCACACGAGCTAGAATCCTACACCATCATGGTGACACTTTCCTTTTAGACAGAGTTTCCTTCTCAAGTCACGAGTGTGAAATGATGATAATTAGGGTTTGACCCTATTTTGATCAAAGCCCTAATTCGAGCCTTATGAGGTTCTAGAATGTTCATTCAAAATGCACATGTTTAATATCAAATGGTGGTTGAACCCATAATGCTTTCCTTATGATTTATTCAAACCTAAGTCTAAATCAATGATTATGTAAGGCTGAAATTCTATGCTAGGGTGACGTCTTAGGTATTGAAGACTTATTGTTTTTCCTTAGAGAAGTATGGGTTTATGCCTTAGGGTATTGTTTTAAATGAAGAGGCAATTAGGGGAGATTTATGAATGCCTTATGCTTAGTGCCATATTTTTAGGGTTTCTCATTTTAATTGGTTTTATGAGAAATCAATGAGAAGTTTTGATAAGAAGAAGATTATGTAATGTGTTTTTATGATTTTTTGAGAAAAATCAATTATTGTAATGGAGAAATAAGGGTGATTCTTTCTTTTTTCAAAATATTTCCAATCTTTAAATTGCAAAAAATAAGGCAAATTGTAAAAATCTACATCTTGTCAAAGAGGAATCATAAAGCGATATTCTATAAATTGCTTAATGTTTTCCTGCTATTTTTAGCAGATCTTTGACTGAATTTTATTCTTGGTCGGATTTCAAACTTGTCTTGGAGAGATAAGATGTTTTTGTTCTTTTAAGGCAGATTTAGCCTATTTTTAGAGGCTTGACAAGTTCATCATAAAAGCATTATGCTTTTTTCTGCTTTTAAGCAGTTTTTTGAGTTTGTTTGAAGCCTTTTTTCCTTGAGCTTTTTCTGAGCTCGAATTAGGGTTTCCTTGAGAGTTCTTTTGATAGATTTAGTCTTTCAACTCTCCATTCTTAGGAGTTCAGATCAGAGTTTCTTGCCCTTACTCATTTTGGGGAGCTTGTAAACCTTTTGATACTCAGTTTGGACAGATTGACACTCTTCCAGTTTTAATAGAGCAACATATTTCTCCTTATTTTTTGTCTCAAATTTTGTAATGGCAATCAGATATACTTGTTTTTTTCAAATTGGAATCCTTTTATGTCTTGCTATTATAGGTTGTGTTTCAGAATTACATGTTTTAGGTTGCATGTTGTATTTGTTTTCCAAATCTTCATGCAAATCACTGATGGGATATGTGCCAATGAGATTGTGAGGATTACTGCAATAGAGAAGTTGTTATGAGTGGTTAGGTTTGAATTCTTATAAGTTTGGTGAATCATCTTTTAGAAATAGGTTTTATGTTCAGTTATTCTTCATCCCTTTCCTCAGAAGCTGTTTTAGAATTGAATTCATCATTTAGAGAACCAGCTCACTCTGGAGATTCCTCTTTCATGTAGATCGCCCACATCTGAAAGAGGTTTCCATGTTTCAGTAGTTTGTTGAATACTATGTTCAGTAGGGTGCAAAACTATTGATAACAAACTTCTTATTGAAAATAGAAATGTGCGAGGTTCTTAAGGGATTGCTTATTGCTAATAATTTCTAAATTCTTAAATTTGTAATAGTGATTAGCAATGGCCTCTGGTTTTATGATCATATTTTCATTGCTTATTGAAAATGTGTTATGAAGAGATTGTTTTAAATTAGCAAGAAGCAAGGAGATGAGTTTCGAATTGCATCACATCTCACATATTTGTTTTGAGCACTAAGTTTTTGCTTAGTGATATACAATATGTAAAAATATTAGAATAATATCTCATTGCTAATTTCTTCCAAACCTTATGAGGAGAATTAGCAATGAGCGATGTGGTTCATTTTAAAAAGGTTTCTCTCACTAACCTGATAACATATTATTTGTGATATATTTTTGTGCCATTGATTGTTTATGTAGGTATACGTGTCAAGATATAGTGCTTTCATCTCTTGTCACTGATAAGAGCCAAGGTGAAAAGTTGAAATAGCAAGGAGCAATGGAGATGAACATGATCGAGAAATTGGTCATGGATCTAAGGACTAAGATTTTATCACATAAAACACTTGCATCGCTAATAAATATGGATGCGAATGAAGTAAATTAGTGAATAGTGATAACTACTACATGAAAAAGGAAATGTAGCAAAATCCTGAGGATTTCGTATAAAGAAAAAGAGAAAGTGGCAAGGTAGATCAATAACCATTGTTATAATTTTAAAGTTGAAGGATAAACGATCAAGGTTTAAAACTGAATGGATAATTATCAATTCACTCATAAGATCTTACTATCAACTATTAATGGTGGCATGCTCAATTCTCAGCCACAACAGAAAGTAGATATCTGGTTTATCATGCATCATAATTCATTGGCTAGTGGAAAGAATACCAGAAACAAAAGAATTTGCAAGGAAATATCTAGAAGTTATTAGCAACTAGAGTGACACTGCTTTCACTCGAGTAAGAGACACTAATATATCCTAATTGAAGTAGTGAAGTGAATACCCTAGAAAGTTGGTAGGAAAATTGGAAGAATTAGCAATTTATTCATTTATGGTAGAATCAATTTGGTAATTGAGCACTGTCAAAATTGTGAAGAAAGGTGTCTTATTCAATATTAGTGTTTTGTCTTGTCATAATCGTGAAGGGTTTTATTTGGCCATAAGAAATTGTAAACCATAGGTTCCATTTGCATTACAAACATGAGTGACCTAGAGCCCAATGAATCTAGTGTTAGAATGGAAAGGAAACCAAAATAGAAGAGGGTTAAAGGACTTAAAAATTAGCATTCTCTAGCTGAAATTAAGCCTAAGCCAATGACTATTCCTAAACCTTTTCCAAGTACTCCTACAATGTCCACTAGATCTAGAAGTGAAAAGAAAGAAATAGAAACATTTATGGAAGAGGCCTATGGAGGTGTCAAAGAAGGAGGGTCATGAATTGGTAAAAGGACCACAAGAAAAGTTATGACCACTAGGTTAATTGATAATGTTGGTGAAATTAGTGAAAATTCCCAACACCAAAGTGGATAGAAATTGTTATGATATGCTCTCGATAGTTGAAATTCTAGTAATCCTGCATGCTATTTATGAGGGTTCAACCTTGGAAGGTTGGTGGTTCCAAATGTGTTTGTATAAGTTGATTTAATGATGGAGCTAAGAAGGCATTATGACCCTACTAACATGACAATCAAGAGTGAGAATGGTGATATAATTATGGAGGTGACAAAGGATAAGATGATAGATGTATATGGGTTAAATCCCAATTACACTACAAAGTTTAAATGAGCTAACTTGTATGTTGAATATGAAAAGATAAAATGTGCATTCAAAGAAGTACTACTTGTATGACATAGAAGGAGAAAGGAAAGATTTACTACTAAGGAAGTTGAGCCTTTTGAGTGTGAGGAATTTGAATATTATTTCAAAAACACTTATTATTGTTTAAATCAAGTACTGTCTCACGATATTGAAGTTAGGATAGTTCTTGATTTACTGGTGAGTGGAAGATATACAAGAATATAATTGAAACACTAGTTTTGATTATGGTAGCTTTTTTGTTGAACAAATGAATGAAGATTTAATAAAATTGAAAAAGAAAGTGCTCCCGCTATATTTTCCCCATTACTCTTTATTTTTGCATATGCTCTTAAGAGAAGGAGATTATGAGTGGAAAAGAAAATTAAATCTAAAATTCCAGGACAGTGAGAATAATGATATCCTTGTACAAATGTGGACATACATTTGGGATCAAGATTGCTCCAATTCCAACTACAACTTGTTTTCCAATGTTGTAAGATATGGTATCTTAGAGTCATTGGGTGTAGCACCTAGATTCATACTTTCTCTAGAAATCATAAGTCTAATGTGCCTAAAGGATGTAGCAGGCTCTAAAACAACACACAATTAGGTTGATTGGTTTCTACATTCTGAGAACACTTTGATTAGGGCTTATGAAGCTAAACTAACACCTCATTGTCTACCCTGGTATGTATCAGATAGGTTGGATTTCATGGAGCTCATATGGAAAATTGATGTTATGGATTATGAAATGTTAAGAAATTTTAGAAATGACACTATAATACATCCCCAATGTACTTTTTCTTATTTCAATATCACCACCCCTGAGCGGTTATATATATGCCTCACCACAAATGGAGAGTGTGGTTCTTACCACACAAATGCAAGGAATGTCTTTAGAACAAGAATCTAATATTGCTCTCGATCACGCACTTTTCTCCTAGATGGAGGAAGAAGAAACAGTGTTTGCTAATGACATATTCATATCCAAAACACTGCAACTTACAGTATGATTATAACATGCACTCAAAGAGGATATTTACCGGTGAGTTAGTTGTTCCTCATCTAGGAAGCCCACAACTCAAAGGTGTTTCCAATTAGATTCCTAGTACTTCTACTACACTGCTACCATCCCAACTGCAGAAGGAAATTATTATAGCAAGAACCAAGGAGAAAATACCTCTAACCTTGTCACCTTTTAATGTGGTAGAAAAATTGAAGAAATCATCCGCTAATGTCTCTCTGTGGGAAATTCTAGCTATCCCAGAGCAAAAGATGCTATTACAGAGGGTGCTTCAAGAAGAGGTAAATACAGGGCCAATAGAGTAGTTTTCCAATGTAGAGGTTGTCAATCAAATACTATTGGCTAAAGCCCTTACAAAAACACAAAGGAATCCCCTACCAAGGTTAGGGATAAGTTAAAACCCCAACCCTTCTTCTTGACTCTCATCATAGGAAAGAAGTTATTGCATAATGCTACGATTCATTCTAGCGCTAGTACCATGGTTATGCCTAAACAAATAGCCAGAGCTTTAGAACTAAGCTATGAATCTATGAAAAGGGGGGTAATGCAGCTTGATAGGAACAAAGTTGAAACTGTAGGTGTCATCAAAGTGCTTCCTTTAACTCTATTTTCTTGTCATAGTATCACGATGCCACAAGATAGTGTGATCATAGATGTTCCTCCTATGTTTTGTCTCTGTCTATCCTGAGAATTTACTTCAAAGGTAGGCAGATACCTGTCCTTGGATTGGTCACATCTGATACTTAGGACCAAGCATGGTGCAAAAATGAAGAGAGAAATAGAGGCTTTACATTCTGAACATGTAGCAAATGAAGCATTGATCAATTTTCAAGCTACACATACCTCTATCACCAAGCAAGAAATTTATTGTGTTGAATTACTGGAGGGAGAAAAGGTGAATGGAGACTGGAATGAAAAAGAAGATGCTTTGTTGAGTGAACAAATGGACAATAATCCTTTTGGAAATTATCATGCTACAAGATTGGGCACCTATGTAATTTATGATGAGGACCAAGTGCTTTCGAAGGTTGCCAAAGAATCTAAAGGTAGCCAGGCAAATGAGCTATGGACACTGTACTTTGATGGAGAAAGAAGCAAAGTGGGTGCTGGAGTGGGGATATATCTAATATCCCCACAAAATGAAAAATTGTTAAGGTCTTTCCATTTTCATTTCACCTATTCAAAAAATTAGGCTAAGTATGAAGGATTAGTTCAAGGTTTAAGCCTTGTAGAATGAATGGGCATTAAGCAATTAATGGTGTTCAAATATTTTGAACTAGTAGTCAACCAAGTATGAGGATTTTCTGTGGAAAGGAATGTCTGCATGAGATCCTATCAGCACCGAGTCTAGGATTTGATTGATGGTTTTGAAGCTTTCAACATCAAGACTATTCCCCAAGGACAAAAGAGCAATGCAGATTGCATGGCCATGATCGGTGCTTAGTTTGATCCTATCTCTAACCTTATATATAATGAACATTCAGTATGAGTACTAGTCCAACTAGCGATCCCCAACAATGATTAGAGTTGGCAAGTTTTTGAAAGTGATGAACACATCGTCTCATTTATCTAGCACTCAAGGGAGTTCGCCGATCAACTTCAACCAAATATTGTCAAAGCTTATGAAGGAGAAATCATGTAGCTCAAATCTAATAAACTTCTAAAAGGATTTTTTACTCTAAAAAAAATTGATTTTGATGATGCCCGAAATGATAAATGGAAGTTCATAGTAGACAAAAGTGATTATGTGGACCTTCAGGTCTCCGATGGTAGGAATCTTTGAGTCAAGAAAAATTTCCTGCAACATGATAAAGAAAGACTCATCAGTTTCTATGAAAAATATGGAGTAGTGGCCTAGTCCTATGACAATCTAGAGGGGTATGATCCTGATATCATTTGACACACTATTGAGCTAACAAAAGGTGCAAAACTAGTCTGACAAAAATAGAGGCCAGTCAACCATAAAATTGAAGCACTAATGGCACAAGAGCTAACTAAGCTCATTGAGTCATGCATTGTTTTCCAAATCAAGCATAGTACCTAGGTATCTAATCTAGTCCCAGTCTGAAAGAAGAATGGAGATATCCATTTTTGTGTGGACTTCTGAGACTTAAATAGAGCATCTCTGAAGGATCACTATCCGCTACCTTCTATGGAGTCAATATTACAAATTGTTGCAGGATCTAAAATGTTTTCTCTATTGGACAGTTTCTCTGGCTATAATCAGATCCGATTTAAGGAACGGGATCAGCACAAGACTACATTCACCATAAAGTGGGAAACACTTGCATATGCTAAAACTCCTTTTGGTTTATCCAATGCAGGGGTAACATTCCAGTGGACAATGGACATTGCATTCAGTGAACTAATCAATAAGTTTATTCTAATTTATTTAGATGATCTTACTATGTTCTCTAAATCTAAGCATGATCATTTTGATCACTTAGAATTAGTTTTTCAAAAGTTCAAGGAGTTCAGAGTTTCCCTATATCCAAAGAAATGCGTATTCAGAGTACTGCAACGAAATTTGTTAGGACATGTTGTATCTAAGGAAGGGGTTTCAATTGACCCCGAATGGGTGAAAGCTATCAAGGAACTTCCCCTTCTAGTGAATAAGAAAGGTGTCCAGTCCTTCCTGGGCAAAGTAAATTTTGTTAGCAAGTTTATTTCTAACTTTTTGGGGATAATTAAGCTGATCACCCTATTGCTTAAGAAGGATCGGGCATTCAAGTGGACGACCAAAGCTCGACAAGCCTTCCAAAAGGTCAAGAAATTTATTTCCATAGCTCTGGTACTAGTTAATCCAGATTAATTTAAGGATTTTATAATGTATGCATTCAGTAGCAAGTCTAGTATCACTATCATCCTAACCCAAAAAGATTAAGGAAAGGGGGAACATCTAATGGCATTTTACTCCCAGACCCTAAAGGAATATGAGGTTCTGGTGGAGGAGTACCTTCACATCACCATGGTTCTCTTTTGTAGATGATTCCATTTTCCATTTTTAGAATTCATTTCAAGAGTCATTTGATAAATATTTGGCAGAAAAATGTAAAAGTGTCAACAAAAATCTCAAAATTGTAAAAGATGTAAAAGTTGCATTAAGCAACAATTAGGAATTAATAGGTCATTAGAGTCAACTCAATAATGGGAAGTTTAAAAATAGTTAGAAACTGATGTAAATTCATTTAAAAATTCTTTTGAACTCCTTACTTGGTCGTTGGTGATTGATACCTTAAAGAAAATAATGAAAAAAACTCTATTTTTATGCACATTTTCCAAAAAATTGAGTATTTCTAGACTTTGTATGGATTTTTACAGCATCAAATGATGGAATAAATGTTTTTAGGTGTTAGTGGGAACAATCACCTTCCATTTCCAATTTGTTTCATGCATATTGGTTCATTTTTAAAGAAGTTATGCTAATTTTTGTAAATACAATCTAAATTCTGATCTAGGGTAATAGTTTGCAGTAAAATTCATGTTTCTCAAAATTTAACTGTTGGATTTTCCTAAAAATTGGAGGAAATGTCCATAATGATATCCTATAAAGTCTCACTAGAGAAATTGGATTAATGTGTTGATTTGTGAAGTTTATAGGTGACTATTTGCATGCATATCTGCTTATTTCGACGTAATTCATAGTAAAGAAATCCAGACAGCAAGCATGTGTTCCAAAACAAGTGTACCTAAAAATGATATATGTTTTTAATGAACAAAATGGGTACTCAAAAATGTATTTATGTTTTGGAGATTCAATTTGTTTTAAAAGTTACACCTGATTTAGCCATGATGCTAAGGTTTGAGTCTTAGATGCAAGAATTGATAAATTTGATAAAAGATAGTTGTGAGGCAGTATATTTGGCTTGAATTTGTAAAATTAAAGATGGTAAAATAATTTTGAAGGTTCTATAGATATTTTGGAAAAGTGATTATGTGAGTCATGTGATCTTGTGATGAGAAAACAAACAAAGCATGTTTGAGTTTTGTTAATTGGAATTAAGTTGTTTTCTTCCTCTTTGCTCTACATCAGGTTCATGCAAACTTGAAATATCCCCTAGTTCTCTCATCTCAAAAAAGGAGATACTACCAATTGCAAAATTGTGGATATATGCTAGTAGAGGGAGTCCTTTTCAAAAGGAATTTCAATGGTGTTCTTCTGCGATGCATTACTTCGGAACAAGCGAAGAGGATCCTCGACGCATTCCACAATAGTGCTATGGGTAGACATTTCTCTGCTAAGACTACCACTATTAAAATAACGTGTATTAGTTACTATTGCCCTACACTTTTTAATGACTCTCACTCTTTGGTAAAATCTTGCAAAAAATGCCAGTTCTTTACTGACAGAAGGAAGAATTCTGAAATGCCCCTCAAACCCATAGTGGAAGATGAATTGTTTGCACAATGGTGTATGGACTTCATTTAAATGATTAACCTAGCTTCAAGTGTTGGAAAAAAGTGGATTATGATCACCACGGATTACTTCACAAGATGGACGAATGTTGTTCTGCTTAAGAGCACAATAGAAACAGAGATTGTAGATTTCCTCAAAGCGTTAGTGACAAGGTTCGGTCCTTTGAAGACTATCATTTCAGATAATGCTAGAGCTTTCCTAGGCACAAAGTTATGTCACTTTGCATTAACGAATGGCATATTCCTCAAGACATCATCAAATTATTACTCACAAGGAAACGGCCTAGCAGAGTCAACAAATAAGAGCCTAGTTCGACTCATTAAAATAATTGGTTCCAAAAACTAGAGGGCATGGAATAAAAATCTTTGAGCAACACTGGGAAAAATGCATAACTCCTAAGCAAGTTCTTAAGACTTTTCCTTATGAATTGGTATACAGGAAAGAGGCGATGTTACCTATATCTATGGAGATTTTGGCACTCCAATTGATGAAATCTCTCGAGATAGAACAAAATGGCACCATGGAAGTTTGGTTTGCTGAATTGTTAAAAGTACAAGAAAAAAAGGAAAAATCCCTAATAGCCATGACAAACCATCAACAAGTTCTCAAGTAATGGTTTGACAAGAAGGCTTCCGACCAAGGTCTAAAATGCGGAGACTTAGTACTAAAGTATGATAAAAGGGCTGCTAAGCTAGGTCAACATATTAAATTTGATAGCATATGGGAGGGACCCTTTAAAATCATTCAGTGCAAAGAACATAACACTTTTGAGCTAGAAAATATGGAATAGGAATCCTTAGGAATCACAGTTAATGGGATTCATCTCAAGCTGTTCCATTAGATACTAAGTTCTCTTTTTGTACATATGTGAATATGCTTTCTTTTTATTTTCCTTTCTTTGGCCAATCTTTTTCAAAATTGGTTTGTTATTTTACAGAATTAACCCATTATTACTAAGGGTGGAATATTAGGATTGATTTACATGAAACAAACCCATGTGCAAAGAAATAACACATATGCTATAAAAGAGCCCATAAAACTGAAATATAGAATAAAATTTTTATAGCCCATAAAACTAAAATGCAGAATAAAGGAAAGAGCATGGATTTTCTTTAAAAAGATATATATCTATTTATATATATTCTTTACATTGCAAAAATGTATGGGGAAGCCATAATCCAAAAATATACAAGTATTCGAGCTATTATATATGCAATATGATAGCCCTTTTTTAGGCTATATACAAACTATTAGACAGGTGGTGCGGGAAACAATGGGAAACAGAGAAAATAGGGAGACATTTTTTTTTGGGGGAGTAGAAAGGGGTTTTCATCCAATGGTAGCATCCACCTCTTCCTTGTCAGTAGGTTCTTTGGTATCAGAGGCAGCATCATTCGGCACAATTGCCATTGGGAAGGGAAATACCAAGTTCTTGAAGTCAGTATACCAATCTACGTCATAGAAAGGTATCATGTTGTAACTATGGAATAGGAAATGTAAGGCTTGGGTAACCCTTTGTTGATGCTCACTATGTGTCTGAAGGTGGAATCCACTGAGAAATGATAGCCAAATGACTACAACTTTTTCCTCGATAAAGCAACAGAGGTCACTGGCTGACGGAAGACCTACTCTATATGTGACATGAGTGAAAACCTCACCAAGGCCATTCAAGTACTTGTTGGGAAAAATTTCTTTGACAAGTTTCAGGATGAGAGCCTTGGGGACGTTGATGTCTAACATAGATGCCACGAAGTGGGAACATATATCAGTGTTCACTTGATACTTGTCCTCATACTCTATGTAGTCTTTACCCAGAACCCATTTTATGGCTATTAGGACCAAGGAATGCTTATTCTTGGTCATCTGTTTCAGCATCCTAGTAGAAACCTCCCCTAGAAACACTATCTGGGACTTATACAAGGTTAAACAAATTGGAGTGTCCATGATTCTGACACTATTCCTATGCTTTTAACCCAATTCTAAGATTTACCTATCACCTAACCTATCAAAGGACTTGCTTAAAACTCTACTACCAACCTATCACAACTCAAATGCTAAATATGATTTCCTCACTACTTCTCAGCCTATTTATTGAAAAAAATGACAAGATGCATGCCAATCCATTTCAAGAAAACATGATAAAAGCTAGTTGCCAACTTGAAAGGCATACCTACGTTTGCTCACATTTTAGAGCTAGTTGCATCTATAGAGGTATGGCTCAATGTGTGCTAGATTAATAGGAGTTAATTAATTAGCTTTAAAAAGGTGGCACTCATCAACAATAAGCTGCATGACCATAGGCTATTGTTTCATCTCACAAGTGTTTCCTAGAGCCTAAGGAAATATTCATATCTTTTTAGGTTGTGATCATTTGCTTTGGCGTAATCATTCTGGCCAGGATATTAATTACCAAAGAATACTAACACAAGGGTAGAAAGAAATTTTTTGACTCAAGTTTCAAGGGAATCACAACATATCACATGATTGTTGAATGCAATAATGAACTCCTACTACCTCAAAATGGCAAGTAATTTATTTTGCACGAATTGCAAAATTAATGGTACATGTCAAATTAAATGCAAAAGGAATGCTTTCGTCTACCACCTTGAGGAAATATTATCAAATATTGCATAAAAAGGTTTAATAATTCAAAGTCATTTCACAAATGTGAAAGCTAAAGGTGTAGAGTTGTTCTTCTTTTGTGTATCCAGAGCCGAGGAAAATTGAAGAGCTAAGAACTTGTAGAGGTCTTCATCCAAAGAAAAATGTCAAAGATTTCATCTCAGTGAATGTAAGAAGAAATTATCCAAGAGTTGTTTATAGCCATACGGTCATCTGAATATGTATATTTCTATGAGGATTTGGTGTATGCTACACTTGGTATACCCAGCAGGCCAAAGAGGGCCTATACAAAAGAGTTGAAAAGGCCCAAAGATTGTAGAAACTAGAAAAAGGGTTGAAGAAAAATAGGATAATATCTATGATTCATGGCTCAAAAAAAACCCTAAGTCCTTAAGAGAAGTATTCTATGCAAGGTTGGTGGCACCAAAGGCAGACAAATCTACAGCAAAGAAATTTTGGTACAGTGGTCTTCCTCAATACATGGTCCCGTTGGTGCACTACTGCCCAGAGATAGTTTACGCTGCCATCCAGTGTTATAACCCTAACACCCACTACATCAAGGGCCAAAACTTAAGGGCTCACATCAGCCCACAGGCCATTTGGCATGTATTCTATGCATCCTAGACCCAAGTAAAAGAGGAGAGAACATTGAGTCCTTTTACCCTAGAAAAGGAGAGAAAACATGGAGGGAGATGAAAAAGAATTTAGAGTTCTTGTTTGAGGAGATTGGTCAAAAAGGTGCCTTAGCCACTAAACTACCAAGTATTTCACTGCCACGCGGTGCATTAAACAAGGATCTAAAGGATGCCATGTCAATGCTAGCTTTTGTGTGCGGCTGAGACTCTGAGGAGATGGTGGAAACTTTTCAACTGGGACCGGAATTCCAATTTTGCAAGCAGCATGATACCTTCTAGTATGATTTTTCTTAGTTTATAGTAGAGGAAATGATATGGAAAATAAATAATTATCCAACAAAGGAAAAATTTAGGTTTCTTTCTTTCCTGGTTCACATGTTTCTGCATCAAAACCCTGATTTCTTTGCCCGATATTTTCAATTATCAATTTTTGATGAGCGGGGTAAGAGGAAGTCAGTGTCCATGTGAACGCCTTTTCTTTCCACATCATTCGATTATTATGCATTTTCAGACTATTTCATAACTCCAATCTTTCATGATTTAATAAAAAAGGGTGACATAATTCGGTTCGACAAGGAGCAGACCGAATATATGCAAATTTTCACTCCCGCCTGTGACTGGTTCTTAGGTAAGGATTTCATGATTATCTGAATGCAGGGCTTTACTAGTCAACCTTTCCTACTCCTAGCCTATGTCATAGATAAGGTGATCACACTGGAAATGTTTTTGCAGGTGTGTATCATTGATTTTACCTTCTACAACAACAAAAGTGTTAAGAAGAATGGATTCTTCTCTTGTCTGAAGAATTTCAATTCGGTAACTTTGATAAAGAAACAATCAGACCAGTTATTGGAGGATAAACTAGCTTATCTAGGGTTGATGTTGGTAAATGATAAGTGGGAATACAACCCTTTCGATGAATTTTCAGAGCCACACATGAGAGTTACACATGTTCCCCAACCTTACTGGGAGAAGTGACATAACTCGCAAGTAGACAAAGATGAAAATTTTGTTGAATTGGTGTGTATTCCTACACAAGATACTAGAGGGTCATGGCACAAGTTCTACTTTTTTGTGGTGTTGGCCTAAGATAATGTCCACATGGAGTGCACCATGTACAATAAGTTGAAGAAAGATGAGGAGTGGAGTGCTGAAAAAATAGATGCTTTCTAGAAGTATCGCCAAGAAACAAAACAATTGGATGCCCCTTACAACAGTCTGAAGGATGACCAATAATTTGAAAGATGGTGGAATGAGAGCCACCCCAGCTTGATCTCTAGTATTAATAAGAGCAAATACCTAGGGGAAGATTTCAAAGAGCAGGAAGAGGAAGTGGTGACATCGGCCTCCTCTATGCCGAAGGAGAAAGGCCCTGGATAGCCCACCTATGTGGCCACAAATGTGCACTTTAATATATCAAGTGGATTGCATACACTCACTTGGGTTGTTAAACTAGCTAGGTTATTATTGTAGCAAATGACAAAGATTGTCAAAGCTCAGGAGACCCCATCTACAAAACGGCAGCGAACAGAGAGCATTATCAGAGAAGGTTCGCAAGAACCCTCTATAGGAAAAGTGTTTGCAGCTAGCTAGGAGCCTGAGGCTGAGGAGGAGTCGCTAACGATTCTAGAGCCTCCATGGACTAGTCAATAGGTAAAATTTGCTCCTTCTTCCCTTGCTTCTCCTTCCTTGGTATCTACCCTTGCATCACTAATGATCCCTACTATGAGTGTTGGCCCTCTGCCTTCCACTTTTAATCCAACATATTTAGGAGGTTTTGCCCAATTTTTCTAAACTACTCCACTTGTCCTTATTCCTCCATGGACCCTTACACCTGTTGTTGCTGCTCAAACTCTCCTTTCCATGCTTTCAGAAAACATACCACTTGTGAGTGCCCCTTCCTTTTCAGCTATTACTACAAATCTTCTTCCATCACAACAAGCTGACACCACATTGACAACTCCACCATCCTAGCCTATGAGTCATGCGACTGATTCTCCAATTCAATCATTAAAAATGACTAGCCCTTCTATTGGGACTCAAACCAAACTTTGGAACGTGCCCCACTTCTCCATACAAATTGTCACTCTCCAAAAGAAGCAAATTCCTGCACCTATGAAGGTTACCTATACATATGCCCTGCCTTCTGGTGCTCCTTTCATAGGTGGACTAGTTTCATCACCAGCTAAATTTATGGTACATATTGATTGTGGAAAGGAGGCACACGCAAGTAGAATGTAAAAGCGTAGGGAAAAAGATGATAGAACTTCTACTAAGCCAAAAATATAGACTCTTTATGATGAGGCCGACAAGAATTGAAATTTTCAACCATGTACTTGAGGCTAACCAAGCCTCGAGGGGAAATTCACCTAGAAGATTATGAGATATATGTGGTAGGGCTCGACATAAAGGTGGCCCGACTACAGGATAAGGTTAAAATCATGGAGGAAACACAATGGGTAGTCACTTCCGACTTCCTTAGAACTGGCTACTAGCTAAAGAAGAAGGGTGAGCAACTTAAAGCAGCAAGAGAAAGGGTTAGTTTTTTGGAGAAAAAGTAGAAATCCTTAGAGGCGGACTTTTCTCATATGATGGAAAGGGCACTAGTAGTAGAAGATGAGAGGAACAGACTTCAGGATGAACTTCTGAAGACTCAAGACACTGACCCTGCCATGATAAAAGAGCTATGCTCTAAGAATCAAGAGGTGGAACAGAATCTGCAATTGAAGAATGAAGAACTAGAGTGACTTTTCCTTGAGTATAGTCAAGGAATGGCATAGAGAAATGAAGCGTTGGAGCACCAACAGGCTCAATATGAGCAAAAAATACCAAAAAAAGAGGCTGAATTTAAAGGCCTAAAAGCTAAAATAGAGGAGGAACTCCAAGAGACAAATTCTTCTCTAGACGAGCACTTAGCAAATTACTCCCAAGCCAAGGAGAGTTGGAATAAAGAAATGAGCAGCTCTACAAAGTAGCTAGTGTCCGAGAAAAAGAAAAGGGAAAAATTGGCTGAGCCCATTATTTCAAGAGACATAGAAATTGTCTCTTAAAAGCTTTCTCCTATCTCCCCCTACATAGCCAGACATCATTCTATTGGTTAGGTAGTTATACATCTCTCACTGGGAAAAGATTAAACCCTTTTACCTAACACTGCATCCTGCCCTTCGATTCACTGTCAAGGTATCAAAGTTGAGCTAGGAGGTTCATGATACGGTTGAGCAGTTCCCACGGTGCACCTTGGAGAAGGTTTTGGAAGAAAAATATCTTCTCACCAAGCTATACTCAGTCTCTGATGAAAACCTTGCCAGTGTGGGTATTGAAGATCGAGATGTTGTTGTCCAAATGACAAATAAGTTCATCCATTGCCACTCTGCCTTCCAATGCACTAAAGCATCCATGGCTATTCTAAGTAAGACAATAGACAACATACGGGGGAGTTTCTCCAAGTTAAGCAGGATGGGTTTTCCATCCCCATTCCTTGAGGATGACTCTATTGTCATGACTGAGAAAATTGCAGAAAAAATAGAAGAGAAGAAAAATGATCTAGATGCTTTCAAAGATTTTAGTCATCCTCCCACAGTGACTGACATTGAGGGAGTCATTCATCCACTTGCATAGCTACTATTTCATTGTGAAGCAAGGGTCAGTTTACTCGATGTGCTACATCATAAACAAACTATTGATCTAAGTGGAGAACAAGAGAATTTGCATAACATGGTGAATCCATCTAAGGATGAATGGTCACCTCTATAGATGGCTCTTTCCAATCTTTGACTCCATTGTCCATATGAAATGGCACTCTAGCTTAAAAACTAGAGAAATTTTGGGTTCTTCATTTCTTAGTCGAAACGCCCCTAATAGTTGCCCAAAGTTGTTAATAAATATTTAACTAGCTCCCTTCAAGTTTATTTTTCTCTATGTGCTGGCCCATGCATCACAAAGTCAGCTCAACCTTTTATCTAAGTTATTCTCTACCGCTACGTGTCTACTCCTTGCAACTCCAAGCCTTGTTATTCCTTTCACGTCCCAAAAATATTCATTGTGCTTTCATGTGTTGCGGCTACGAGATTCTTTTGATCCTACTTTTTTTATGCCTCATCAGGCTCCGAAAGGCTGCCATGAAGCCCTCATTCCTAAAAATGTTTTGGCGGGCCCCACAGTTGTTTTCTATGGTGTAACTTGCTATGTGTCTTCCATTCACAAATATTTCAGTGCAAAGATGAAATAACAACTACGGGCAGCAAATTGCTACCACCCGTCCCTTTTGTGCCCGGCTAGTGATCATTTCCTCCATTATTGATGGGGGCTCTGCTCATTTGACACATGTAGTATTAATGCAAGTCCTCAGCGGCGAGAGAAGAGAGGTTCATACGAGCAGCAAAAGGCTACCACATTCCTAACCAGTGGATCTCATATTTGGAGAATGGACCAGATGAATCGAATAATGTTATTAGTTGTTGCATGTCATAATCATTCGTACAAGGGGGTGACACTTGTCTAATCAGGCCTTGTCAGGACCATCGCCATCATTTGCAGAGGATGTACCTGTGCCTTGAGTGACCAGATGCTTGGTTCCAAATTTTTTTTATTGCAACGACTTTTGGAATATTCCAATTCTTGCATCATTATCAGGGGATTGTGAAATATTTTTGGTTGCTGCTCTCTAAGGCAGTGGGAGGTCTTTCTACTATATATACTTTTCTCTATTATGAGAAAAAGGGTCTGTAATTTGAGGAAAATGTTGGTTTTAGTTAAATACACCAAGCCTTTATTATTTTTTTATTTATTACAAAAACTCTTAGACTGTGCTAATTGTTCGGCCTTTCTATTTTTCATGCTATTTGATCAAACTATAAATTGTGTTTTTTATTGTTTGGACACTTCATTTAAGAACTTCTATATATGTTGAATGCAAGTTTGCTTACCTAGATCATGTCTAATGACTCTTCTTGACAGTAGGAATGTATGCAATGTTATTTTATGTCAATGAATGGACTGTCTATGTTATAATCTTAAGTCTTTGATGTTCTAGAACACTACAACACCATTTAGGCCCTTAGATCTATGATTTATTGTGCCTATCATTAATTCTTGGTGCATCACCTTAGGTTAGACTTCATTTTATTATATATGCTTCCTTTTCCCTTTCCAAGCCCCATTATAGAAGAAGCCAGCTTCTCTAAAAATCTGAAGGTTACTCAGTTTAGCACAAAAGGTCCACCTTAAACTAAGTTTCCCATAAGGCACTGTTACCTTATCAAATTTGTGTCTACAGTAGGAAGAAGAAGAAAAAATGGCTTAGGCATCATACATCATGAATTATTCTATAGAGATGATGTACTGAGAAATCTAACAAGTGATGAGGCTATCATGGCAACGAAAAAGAGAATGGATGGCTATGACAAACCTTGAGGAGAATATTTTGATAAGGAATTCCTTCTACATTAGTCCATATAATGTAATTATAGACCCCTTGGATAGGGAATTTAGTATGATAAGGGATTGTCAATCTAGTGAGTTTTAGGTGAAGGTAAAGGAAGTTGTAAACAAAGCAAAAGTCCTAGAACAACAATGGCATCAACAAGCTATGGATATCCCAAAACAACCTGTAGATGTTCAAGAGGTCAAGGAGGAACAAATGGTAGAATATGTACCAAAAAATGAGGAGGTGGAGCAAAAATTTTTCCCTTCTCATATGGAAGAAACTCACAATTCAGATGTTCCTCCTGATAGGATTGTCAAGTGGTAGTATGATAGAGAAAATTATAATGATCCCAGGATTAGGGAGTGTGATGATTTTTTGGCTAATGATAAATTTATGCAAACCAAAGAATTTTAGGAGTTTATGATTAAATAGTGGAGTAAGGAAATAAAATAGAGACTTGAATCAGCCTGAGTCAATGCCGACCCTTCCCATTGGGAGGAAGCTGAGAAAGCAGAGGAAGAGAAAATTACGGCCTAAATTTCAGCTATTACTCCCACTGAAGCTTCAAGAATTGCTAAAGATAGTGGAATCATGTTGTTACCAAGATGTACTATCACTGCTGCCATAGCATATGATGTAGTTAGGAGATATCTTCAAGCTTTGATATCTGAAGATCAATTTGAGGATAAAGTATTTTGTTTTGGATATAGTCCAAAGTTGCATGTGTTATCAAAATCAAGGAAAAACAAGAATATAAATAGGTTAATGTGACTATGAGAGGAAAAGAAAAAGTTGTTTTAAAAGGGATTTCATCTAAGGAAGCTATTCCTCCTCCAACTCATTATAATATAGTTGATCAATTCAGAAAAACATCAGCTCAAATCTCCATTCTTGAACTTCTAAAAATATCTCCCATACATAAGAATATTTTAGAAGAAGCTCTTGTAAACACAACTGTTGACACTGATCTAGATGTAAATAGATTTCAAGCCATGGTGGGAAATTTGTCTTCCCCCACTTGTCTTTCATTCTCTAAAAAAGGATGATGCCTCCATATCACATCCACATAATTCATTGCTTTATCTTGAAGTCATGATTGATAAACAACGAATCAGATGTGTTTTAATAGATGGAGGAGCCGGTTTAAATATTTGTACCTTAAAGTTGATACATGCCTTAGGAATATCAGAAAATTCCATTGATCCACGAAGGAAAATAACTATCAAGGAATATGATGATGAAGAAAGAGCTTCTAAAGGACTAATAATGCTACCTATCAGAGTGGGACCTGTTGTGAAAAATACTTTTTTTCAGGTTCTAGATCGTGATCTTTCCTATAACATACTTTTGGGTTGTCCATGGATCCATGATATGCAGATAGTACCATCAACATACCATCAATGCCTCAAGTTTCCATATGATGGACAAGAAACAACTATACAAGCTGAAAATAATAGCACTCAAACTTGTTCAAATATTTGAGCAACTCAAATGTTTTTGTGCCACACAATAGGGAGGCTCTTGCTATTTCTTCTTCCAATCTACAAGTCCAATTGCAAGATTTGACAAAGAATCTTAAAACCAAGCTACTGTTAAAAGACAAAGGAGTAGGTGAATATTCATTGTGTCTTTCTAGTTTACCTCCTTCCTTGAGGTCACATGGTCAACCAACTCTCTCAAATCAAAAGATTGCAAGAGCCTCTACATCCCAAACTTTTGTGCCAATCACAAAGTTTGATGGACAATTTATTAAAGCTAACACTATCGAAGAAGAAGCTGAGGATAGGGACATTTTAATCTGGTTATACAAAGATGAAGATGAATCTCTTTTACACATCAAGTTGCCTACTAGACAATATGGTAAAGGGTATACCATCATGCAAAGGATGGGCTATGAAGGAAATGGACCTATAGGAAAAAGAAAAGAAGGTATTTTTGAGCCAATTCAACCTATTTCAATACATCCAAATGATAAAACAAGATTTGGATATGGTAAAGATACAGAAGAGTCAACTTTATAGCAAGAACAACAAACTCATGAAGAAGAATCAATTTTAGATAAATCCCATGAAGTTGTCACTTTACAAAAATTTTATGAATCGGTTTTACAATTGTAGAATAGTTCAGACACTAATTCCAATGAATATGAATGGGACACCATCCATAATGATGAATTTTGGAGAGACAAACAAATTGATATCATACATAAATATGCACCTGTTCTTATACAAGGAGAAATCTCGGGAACATAATCACTTGAATTTGTACCACGATATGATGATGACTCAAGTGAGGATGATTCATATTTTAATGAGATTGATAATCGAGAGGAGAATTCCATCGTAGACCTTATCCATCATGAAAATGATAATCATGTCATGACTTTGAAAGTTCAAGATCTTACCGAACCTAATGATCCCATACCTTTAGTTTATCCAGAAATTATTGATTGGGACAGTGATGCACCTATCCATATTCCTACATTCCATGATGAAGAGGATATTGTAAATTTCCTTTGTTCATCTAATAAAAAAAACAATTGTTCCATTAAAGAATTTCATATTCAAGATTTTGATAGGGAGGGTGTCAAGTCTCTTAGCTGCAAAATAAATGAAATAAAAGATGGATCTATTAGTGAAAACCAAAAAATGGTAGTAGTAGATCAAAACAAGAGAAAAATAAAGAGCGAATCCAATGGTAAAAACCTTTTTGAGGCACTAAAGGATGAGAAACTTGACACTCATCCTGCACACTATCAAAAAAGATCTATTGTTTTGATTGAACCAACAAAATCAATCAATACAGGTACAATAGAAAAACCAAAAATATTGCAACTTGCAGCATCATTAACAAGGGAGGAAGTATTGAAATTTATAGAGTTCATGAAGGAGAATCAAATCAACTTTGCTTGGTCATATGCCGACATGCCAAGGTTAGATCCTAATCTAATAATGTCATCTATCTATAAACACAGGGGTAAAACCTATGAAGCAAAAAATCAGAAAGATGCATCCACATGTTACATTATTGGTTAAAGAGGAATTAAAGAAGATCTTAGATGTTGGATTCATTCGGTCTATTGATTATGCAGAATGGATCTCCAATATTGTACCTATTTCCAAACCAAATGGAAGGATTAGAGTTTGTACAAATTTTAGGGATTTAAACAAAGCATGTCCCAAAGATGACTTTCCTTTTCCAAACATAGATATAATTGTTGATTTAACTACTGGTCATGCAATGTATTCATTAATGGATGGGTTTTCAGGATATAACCAGATAAATATTGCACCAAAGGATCAAGATAAAATAGCATTCACATGCGCTTGGGGTACCTATTGTTGGAATGTCATGCCATTTGGGCTGAAAAAATGCAGGAGCGACTTATCATAGAGCAATGACCACCATTTTCCACGACATGATGCACACCTTTATGGAAGACTATGTGGATGACTTATTGGCCAAATCTCACTCAAGAGGACATCTAGAAATCTTGTCAATGATCTTTGTCAGAATGGAGAAGTTCAATGTCTGTCTCAATCCAAAGAAATGTGTCTTTGGAATTAAATCTGGAAAACTCCTAGGAAACATTGTTTTAGAAAGAGGCATAGAGGTTGATCCGAGAAAAGTACAAGTTATAATGGACATGCCATCACCATGAAATATCAGTTAGCTCTGATCACTGAAAGGATGATTACAGTCCATCAGGAGGTTTATAGCTTAACTGGCAGACAAGTTTTCCATTTACACATCTATTGCATAAAAATGTTCCATTCAAATGGGAGGAAAAGTGTGAAGCAACATTCAATCATATCAAGCAATATCTTATGAATCCACCAATTCCATAAAATTTTCTCATACTCTATATTTTTGCAACAGAAGTATCTTTGGGAGCATTACTAGCACAAGAGGATTCTATAGGAAAAGAAAGGGCTATATACTATATCAGTAGAACTTTAACAAGTCATGAACTAAACTATACTTTCATTGAAAAATCTTGCCTAGCAGTAGTGTTTACTTCCCAAAAATTGTGACACTATATGTTGGCTCATATAGTTAAGCTGATAACCAAAATTGATCCATTAAAATGCCTCTTGAGCAAGGCTACCTTAACAGGAAGACTTGCAAAATGAGTAATGATCTTAAGTGAGTTTGAAATTCACTATGTAGATCGAAGAGCTATAAAAGGACAGGTCATTGTAAATTAGTTGGTTGATGCACCTTTACAAGAAGAAAAACCAATACAAATTGAATTTCCTGATGCAGATGTCTTCACAACAACAATTACGAACTCATGGAAATTATAATTTGATGGATCTTATATACAACATGGCTCAGGGGAAAGGTTTCCTTTTGTCACACCTAAAGGCCATACCATTTCCAAATCATATCGATTGATGTTTTCTTGCACAAATAACATAACTGAATATGAAGCATTACTCACAAGAATGAAGATAGCATTAGAATGGTGGATTACAAAGCTGCAAGTTTATGGTGATCACAACTTGTCATTAATCAAATCAATGATGATTATTAGACTCAAGATGATAATTTTCTACTTTACAAGAACATGGTGGATGCTTTTAAAAAGTATTTTGTGGCAATAAAGTTTTCACAAATCCCAAGGATTGATAATAAAGCTATAGATGCAATGGCTACAATTGCTTCCTTGTTACAATTATTAGAAAATAAAAAACGATATGAATTCTTGGTGGAATAATTGTTTTCTCCTGCCTATGATAATCTTAAGACCCAAGTCATATGCCATTTAACTAGTTCGGATTCATCTTTATATGGAAAAAATTATACATACTTGAAAGATAATATCTTGCCTTCAGACTTATCCCGAAACCAAAAAAAAATCATACACCAATCATCCCGCTACACCTTGATCATTGATATCCTTTACCGATGTGGTCTTGATGGTACACTTCTTTGATTTCTTGAACATGATGAATCTGAAAAAGCCTTACACGAAGTACATAGTGGTATTTGTGGAACTCATTCTAGTGGTTTAACCTTAGCTAAGAAACTTGTTAGAATGGGATATTATTGGCCTACCATGGAGAAAGAATCCTTTGATTTTGTCAAGAAGTTTTCTAAATGCCAGATCCATGGGAATCTTATTCATGCACCTACACAGGAATTACAACCTTTCCTTCTGACATGGCCTTTTTCTTAGTGGGGACTAGATCTTGTTGGAAAAATACATCCTTCATCATCAAATGGGCATAAATTCGTCATCATGGCTACAAAATATTTTACAAAATGGATTGAAGTTGTTCCTTTGATGATCGTGACTAGTAAACAAATCTCTTCATTTATCCTAAATTACATCATATGCCGATATTTAATTCCTAATTCCATCATCACTGATAATGGGAGGCCTTTTAAGAATTAGGATGTTGATGAACTTTGTGAAAGATTTCACATCCAACACATGTTCTCCACACCTTACTATCCACAAGGAAATGGTCAAGTTGAAGCTTCAAACAAAACAATTTTGAAGATCTTGAAAAAGACAATAAATGATGCTGGTCGTGATTAGCATGTACAGTTAAATCCAACTTTGTGGGCATATAGAACTAGCATTCGCACACCAACAGGAGCTACCCCATATGCCTTGGTCTATGGAGAAAAATCAATTTTACCATTAGAAGTAGGAATACCTTCGCTTCGGGTATCACTCAAGGGATTGATAAATGATGAAGACTATTGAGTATCTTTCCTGCAAGAATTAGAATTGTTAGATGAAAGACATCAACATGTAGCTAATCATTTAAAGGGTTATCAACAAGTTATGTCCCATAGTTATAATCACAGAGTTAAACCACAGACATTTCAAGTAGGTGACTTAGTATTAAAAGAAAACCCACGCAATCAGCAAGATAGGGAAAAGAAAGGAAAATTTGAAACAAATTGGCTTGGTCCATTTGTAATCATTGCAGCATATGGTTATGGGGCATATCAATTATCTACATCAAAAGGGGATCTATTTTAAGAACCAATCAATAGCATTCATTTAAAGAAGTTCTATCCATAAAAAAAAACGCGGAAAAATTCCTAAAAAAAACTCCATAAAAAAAATAGAAAAATTCCTAAAAAAATCCATCAAAGTTAGAAAAAGTCCTGAAAAAAATCCATAAAAATCAGAAAAAAACAAAATCTTGAAAAGGTGCAATAAAAGCAAGTGGTGAAAACCTAGCAAATAGGCACTACTTGTGATCAAAATGGGCTCCTTCATCAATTAGCTTATGTTTTGTATTCATTTTATGGCATCATCCATCCATATCTATCATTTGTACATATCGATCATATCCATATCATGCAACAAAAATCCTTGTGTTTCATCATGGCTTGATGAAATTTGTATATATTCATAATATATAGGTTGTGTTTACACTAGGGGCAGAAACAAGAGAAAGGAAAATGAGCTTTTGGAACATCACAAACAGACAAACAATGGTTTGACAAAACACAACAAACATTGACAACATACATTCATGCACAATACCAAAACACTCACTCAATGCCAATGAAATCAAACAACACAGTCAACACAACGTTAATCAAAACACAAACTTCAATGTTGTGAACCAAGTTGGATGATCTTAATTTGAATAATGTTTGAAATACTTTAGGAAAAAATTTGAATGGATGGTTGATTTTCTATCATATCTCTAGAATAATTCGATGATGTATTGAACTAGAAAAGCAAGGAAGGAATATGATTTTTCTTTGTCTGTTGTTTGTGAGTGAATCATTAGTACTATGCAAATTGGTCACGAGATATGCTCTACTAAGTAGCATTGATGACATTTCAGAATTTGCATGGGAAACAGGTTAAGTCTTGTATGTTTATGCAAGTGATACTCAGGTCATCTCGGTTCAATTATACCTAGATGCTTGTATTATATTGCTATATCAAAATTCATGAAAGAAATACTCAGGTCATCATTGGTGCTAACATACCCTTTGATGCTTGTATTAACTTTCAACATTTCAATTCTCTAAGATGATATAAAAAACACAAATAAGCTCTCAGAATGGAAATATTGTATAGATACTCTACATAGTTAGTATAGATTACATTCATTTTAGAGTTTGCATTTTGCATATATAGTTTTTTTTTCCAAAGAGCTGAAAAAGTATATTTGACATTTACAAAAATCATTTACATACATTTTTCATAAATGTTTGCATCAGAAAATAATAGAAGCATACATCATAGTCCACACATCATTTTATTTGTTTCCATACATCATACATCACATGATAAATCATGCATACATAACATGATGAAACCATCACATAAAACATCATATATATAACTCATAAAAGCATTCATCATAACAAATCATCATTGCATATCATATATCTCAAAAATGAATGTCACAATATACAAAGATGTCAACTATGTATGACATAATATCATAAAAAATGGGACCATATCAATCCATGTACAAATATCTCAACAAAGTATCAATAAGACAACATATAAAATGCACTATGAAGTGTTATCCTTTGATGGTGTTGGTCTAGGACCTGTCCCACCTACACCTGATGTACCTGCTCCACCTGTCCTTGATGGACCTCCTGGAGGTAATGGTTGTGATACACCCCTACTGGTAGTTTGAGAGTGACTACGTGTAGATCGAGACTTTGTGAAACTCACTCTCTACTTAGGTGGTGCTGCATCATGATATCTTATCCGATAAAACTATACCTCTCAGATGGCTCTAGTCAACTCTCTCACCATACCACCTCCTACTGCTCACTTCAAACTATCATCTAGGGCCATGGCCTCCTCACCCCGTCATCTAGTTGTATCTCTCTCAACTGTCACTGTTGTCAACTATCCCTGCAACTATGTAGCTAAGGCATGTGCCTGTGCTAACTAATCCTATAAGCTCTGCACTCTACTCTGCAAGGAAGTAATCTACCTGAATGCTACTAGATCTACTGATGATGATGGAGCTAACACCCCTGGATGTACTGATGATGATGGCACTGAATGCCTCATCTGTGGTCTGCCTCTAACACCTCTGTCATTGCCTCTACCACCTATGCCACCACCGCTACCACCTCTATCACCACCTCTATCACCTCCCCTACCTCTCTCACCCTCATCCCCACCACTATCATCCCCATCACTATCTGACTCATCATCACCCTCCTCAGAGTCATCACTCTTTGAACCTGCCTCCCGCTATCACCTATGTCCTGCTATCTATGGTCTCTACTTTGTAATAGGAATAGGCTCATCAGGATCAAACAATCACGGCGCAAGATGCTCTAACACATACTGACCATACTCGGCCATCATCCCTCCATCAAGAATATCAAGTCTATAGTCCCACATCTAATCTCCCAAACTAATGAACTCTACCACTGCTACATCATATGAAATCCGTGGACCCCATATTGTAACCTCCTGCTAACGACATGCATAAATAGCAGAACCCATGGGCATACCCTGAGGCTGGCCATATTGTCAACAAACGTGGCCAACCAGAAATCTCTTGATAATCCCAGGAGTCTGACCAATCAGATATCTAGCAGTAAAAACATAGGCCATCTCCCTCGCATCCTCTAGCCATCCCTCACAATCTACATAAGGCCGCTAGCATACTGTGTCCAGATCATCTAGAAGATGTTGCCAATGATCTAATTTACCCAACCTTAGCTGAGTAATGATATTTGCATATCTAAATCTATAAGGCTGACCAGCAGGCCATCCTCCTCAAGTCAATGGTCGCATAACAGCAAAATTCTCCCATGCCCATATCTGTAACAGTGAGCAACCAATAGCAAAACTACGACCTCTACCATATACAATGTGATATAACTCATCATACAAATGTGCAAGCATGCACGATCCCCAAGCATACCATGTGCCCTGCATCACCATCCTCTTGAGTACACGACCCCACCTGACTACAAAGCTCTTCGCCCTATGGTCGGGCACAATACACCTCCAATAAAGCCTACAAGTACAGAGGGAAAGGGTGCATATAAGTCTACAATCTTACCCCAAGGAATGAAATATCTAGCAATATGATCATCTCTAAATACCCATCTCAACGCCTCAGTGCCTCCTGCCTCTCGGCCATCAAACCTCACTATTGAGGTGCACCTTAGGCATGTCAAGCAACGAGGTCAATCCACATGCCTCAATAACATCCCTATCTGCCTATCCAAGTTGCGGAATCAAACTCCATGTCCACAAGAATGTCTCCTGTAGCTACAAGACACCCAATCTCTCCTATTGAATAGGAAGAGTCATCAAGATAAAAAAAATCAAACATTATTCATCACAACAAATCAATCAAATCTGAAAGAAAATTAATCGAATCCTATTTGTTTTTAACACCTTTAGAAGAAAACTTATCAACACCTATTTTTTTTTCATCAAATTTGAAAAAAATTTAATTGAATCCTCTTTGTTTTTAACAACTTTAGAAGCAAACTTATCATTAAACCTATTTGTTTTTCATAAATTGGAAAGCAAATTTATCAGTTATTGTTTTTTTTCCAACAACCTTGGGAACAATGTAATTTTTAATCATCGATACAGAGTCACAAATTTTCAAATTGGTAATGGGTGCTATAGAAATCCTAATAGGTGCTAAAAGACCAAGGGCGCTAAAAAACTTGTTCTGGGTGCTATAAAATCTTTCATGGGCACTACAATATGATAGGCACTACAAAAAACAAAAAAAGTGCTACAAAATCTAAAATGGGTGCTACACTTTTATGGGCACTATAAAAAGTTTAAAGAGTGCTACAGAAAATGTAAAAACTACTAAAACACATACTTTTTATATCAAAAAATTGAAAAGCGTGCCTTAAACAAATTTTTTTCCAAACTCTAAACATTTAACAGGATACATACCACAGGTCCATAGTGTGTTGGCCACTGATATTGTCAGATGCGCTTGAAACGCTGCTGGTGGATAGGAAGTACCATCTTTTTCACTCCAAAGCTCAAAAATTACAATTTTTACTAGGTTAAAATTAGAAAATGACATGGAAAATGACATTTTTAACCTATTTAAAGGTAAAATTGGGTAATTTTATCAAATTTTATCACACTAGGGCCAATTTTGATCATCAATTTTTCATCTTACATCTTTCCAAGTCAATTTCTTCACATCATCATTTTTGACCGATGAATCAACATCTTAAAATTCAAAAAAAAAAAAACATCATCAAAATCTTATCGATTCATCATTCAAGGGGGCATATACCTGTCAGATATTTGACAATCAGCATCTGGGGAAAATTTCAAAATTCTTTGAAGCAATGCATAAAACACATCACTTCAAAGAGGGGTAAAATGTATACATCTAAAAATAGTCACATCACAATAGTCTGGTAATTAATTAAATATTTTTAATATTTAATTAAATCTCTGACTTCAATCTATTTCTTTCATTTTGATTAAATAAATAAGTTTACTTAATCACTCTTTTTTATCCATTTCTTAATTAATTAAATAAACATTACGATTTTTTTATATTAATTATCACATAATCTTGGCTTGAATATTTTATTCAAATAAAGATTAAATATTATTCTTCTAAAGTCTGTTCATAATAAATATTTTTAAATATTTAATTAATTCTTCTAAAATTCATTCACAATTAAATATTCTAAATATTTAATTGAGTCTTCTATAGTCCACTCACATCAAATATTTCAAAAATATTTTAATTTCCCATAATTCAAATAAAATTAAATAAATTTATTTATTTTATTTAATTCCAGATTTATCTTCAACAACCGTGAAACAAACTACAAAAATAGAAAATTAAATTTCTCTGTTTCTGAGCAAGCTTGTTCCCATGGGTTGAAGACAAGCCTCCATTCTTCTCTCCAACCTTCCAACATCTTCCATCTTCCTCTCAACCTCCCCATCTCTCACCATTCAAAGTTACCAGAAAATATTACAGCCATTGATCTTTGCTAGCTAGATTCTTGCCCATGAAAATCTATAAAAGGGACTATCAAGTCTCTGAAAATAGGAGAAGCTTTCATACGGGAAAACTATAGCCAATTAGCCTTCCAGCATTCATAAGCATTCTAGAATCATAGCATAGTATAGTTTAGCATGTCAGCATTCCATATCATGACCTATCCATCTCATATTATAGCTTCAATAGTGTTTCTAATCCACAACCCTTGTGCATAATTTACAGCCCCTGTGCATATCTGTACATCAACATTTCACTCCACCAGCATATAGGATAGAGAAGGATTCTCTCTTTTCATACTCATTCTTCAAGTTGCCATTATGAGAAGCTTTGCTTACACAATCTGAGAGCAACAACTTCAAGTGAATCACTGTAGATAGAGGACAATGGAATGGTTTTGAAGAAGCTCCGTTTGTTTGTTTTCTTTGAATTCAATTTATCTTGCTTTCTTTAGTTTAATGTTGCATTGGTGTGTTGTTTTTATAAAAAAAATTGATACTAACAATTCTCACACACAGCATGCTGTTGCAATTTTGTTTATGGCACCTAATACTAGTAAACATTAGGTCGCTAGGCCTATTGAGGAAATTATTGTTTCACTAATTGTTAAGAAAGCTACAGAAATAACTCCTATCCAAGTAGTTGAGTTAACTACACATGATGTAATGCTTATTGTTGATACTACACATATTTCTCAGAAAAAATAGGAATCCTTGGTTAAGAAATATAATAAGGCTCTGAATGAGATAAAAAAATGAGAGCCACTGTTCAGGCTACTCATAAAACAATGATTCAACATTCTTCTTCTTCTTCCTCTTCATTTGATATGTCTACACAGGATAGGGAGACTTTGGCCCTAAGAATTGATGATTTGAAAGGAAAGTTAACTATTGAGAAGGAAAATGTCAAGCAAGCCAAACTAGAAATAGTTAGGGTGGCCAATGAAATTTTTGAGGATGTACTGAACCATAGGGTGACCAAGTTCATCCATAGGGCTAATGATGTTTGGGCCATGTATAAGAATATTCATGAGGCAAATACAAAGTATAGGCAAGTACAGGAGCCATTTAGGAATGAATGGAATAATTGGATTGCTAGAGTAAATGCTTTCAATGAAATGATGCCAAAAATGAATGAGGATCCCGAGGTACCCACAAATATTTCTGACATCTTGAAAACTATTGACTCAATAAATGAGATAACTACTTTTCATGGAAAGTTAGGCATACAGCTCTAGAGTAAGTTGAAAATATTCAAGAAAATGGAGGAACGTGGTATGCCTCAAATATTGAATTCTAAAGGAGAACAACATCCATTCGACACGTGGAAGAAAAATTTGGGAGGACTACTTGGAGAGGCTATGATGACTTTTTTTGTCACTAATTATATCTTGCTCAATTCAAATATTGAAACAATTGTGGGAATTGAATAAAAAATAGATATGTTCGTTAAGGACGCTAGGATTTTAATTGATGCAAGGTACTCTCAATACCTTATCAAGGTTGTAGGATGTTTTGAATATTAAATGGCCTATTGAAGAGAAATACAACACTTGGTTGGAGAAATACATAGAATCAATATGTGTGTGGATCATTGAATAAGGATAATAATGGACAAGAGAAGAATAATACATAACCTGAATATAGTACAAATTAGACATTTGGTATAACATGGTAGAATATTTTTCTCTCCTTAATTTCAAATGAATAGCACATGGTGCTAATGTGGATTAGCAATTTTTGTTTCTTTTTGCTTTCCTTGCCTTGCTTCATAAGTTTTGTTGTTTTGATTCTCCAATGGTTGGAATTTTGAACAAATGGGAATATCTTATAACTGTTGTAACAAACTAATGATGTATTTTGAGGTGGGACCTATTTTTCATGAAGAGTTGAGGTTATTTTTTCCTCATATTTATTTACTCCACTTAAAGAATCAATTATAACTGAAAGGGGAATATTGTTGAAAGCAGTCCAATGGGATCATGACATGTGTGTTATCTGGTTTGAGGCTTGTTTGCTCCTTCATCTCTATAAGAATGAATTTAGGACCAGTAGTAAGAGAGTTGAAAATTTTGAGTTCATACTATTATTTTTTCAAGATAATAGGAAGAAATTTTTAGAGTCTTTGTTTTAAGTTTCTTTTGGAGTTCATACTTATGCATGTAAGACTGATAATGATATAGCATTTATAATATAGTAATATTGGTTTTGTGGTTATTATCTCTCCTTGTATGTGTGTTATGAGTTATGATTGAAATTAATCAAGAATTTCTTTCTATTGTCACTCTCATCATCTAATGGATGTTTAGTTTCATGCATGCTTATCGATTCAATGAATTGATGTAAGTGCTTGTATGAGATTGATAACTTATAATAACTATGTGCTAGGATATTTGTAAGAAGAAATAATCTTCAACATCTCAGAGGAATATTGTAATGTAAGATTTCTTGGGGTTGTATGTGCTATTGTCTAAATTTTATTAGGTTATATAGATTGGTAATGAGTTTGTGCTTGGGATAAAGACACTATTTCATGCAGAGTATTTGTGTTACATTTACAGTGTTGATTCACTAACTACTTGGTCTTTTTTTAAAATTAAGGGAATACTATTGTTGCTATTTTTGTGTTCAAAGTTTTCTCTCTCATAATTAATACATATAGCATGGATACATAAGTTTCCAACTTACTTGATGTATATTATTGAGTGGTATGATGAGAAATATTTGTTATTGACAATGTATTTGATTGTAATTGTGAAATGTCTTTAGGTATACATTGTGGGATCACCCTCCCAGGTTTTCTAGATCCCAAATAGTAGGAATAGAAATTTAGAAGCCTCTATTCATTTTTTGGCCAACCCATTTGGAATTACTGATAATTGGAGATGGAAAAATCCATAGGTATTTATGAAGATTAGTTTGGTTCTTAAAAAATAACCAACAACATCCATTTTCAGGTGGGATCTGACCCTTGGCTTCTTTTCCTTCTTCATACTTATTTGTGCCCTGGCTAGAATGGCTTCCAACCTTGTATTTAGATCCATTACTGTCAAGATTTTCTTCTCTAATTTCTTTTCAAGCCATTCAGTCATCTGTGATTCCCCTTTTGGTGATTCGTGACCACCTTCTTCCTAATGGATGCATTGATTTTCCATTACTTTTCCAACAATAGTATTTTGCTCTGTCTTTTCTTCCTCTTCTTCATCAGAATCTCAAATAAATACCATTTCTTTTCCCAAGGATTTGATGGTTGTATGCTCCTTGGCGTTGTCCTCCCCCTCAAAGGTTTTCTTTTCTTCCTCTTGTTCATGCTTATGTTCTTCATGATGCTCTACTTTTGGGATCTTTCTTGTCTCGGCCTCTTCTTTAGGATTTCCTCTTCTTTCTCTTCTTTTTCCTTTTCCTCTTGCTCTCCTAAAGGAGGAACTTATTCATTGTGCTCGGGGATCTTACCTTGCTGCCCTATTGGACGTTCAGTGTCCTCCATTTTCTCATCTATTCCCTTCTCTTCATCAGAGGGCTACTTTTCAACTTCTTCTCCAACATCCTTGAGTTGGTTGGCAAGTTCGTCTTCCAATTCCTAGTCGAATGTTTTGGAAAAACAAGGAAAAACAACTGAGAGGGGGGTGAATTAGTTGTCACAAAAAAAAAACTTTTCAAAATTTACTTTACTTAATCACAAATCTAATGAAAGAGAAATTAACCATAAATAATTAGCACATCAAAAACACAGAAAACACCAAGATTTTTTATGTGGAAACCTTGTTAGGGGAAAAACCACAATGGATGTTAGTCCACAATATTATACCCTATTAAAATTATAATGAAAATAATAAAGGGGAATGCACATGCATTCAAGCACACTACCTAGATCTCATTGCTCAGTTACAAAAGGGGCTTACTACCCAAAAATACATAATAGGATTAAATTTGGAGGGTGTGAACTAAGAAAATAGCTTCTTGCACAAGACTGATTACAGTTCTAATTAAGCACAAAAAACTACTTCACACTTCACTTGATCTTCTTCACACTCTACTATACAATTGAATCATATTCACACATACACACATAGGAGCGTACCCAACATACATTACACCAATAAAAAATCACTCTTATATATCTACATCAAGGATTACATCAGCTTAGTTAGCTAGAAAAAGAAATAAAACATAATTACAATGTTGGCCCAAATTTACAAATAGATTTCCAATGTGGATCTAACACCATCAACCAAAGTAACAATGCACCCAAAATTCAAACTTTACTTTTCAAGGATCCACAACACATTACCACCATCATGTTGGCCAGGAACATAAAAACTCAAATGTGCACAAGAAAATCTTTGACCACGAGCACACTAATCAATGTGGACATACCACAAAGATAGAGCATGATCTAGAGACATCCAAGAACACCAAGAAATAATAGAGAAACATCCACAACAATTGAGATTATCAGAATCACACAATCTTCACTCAGGAATGTTGAAAAAGACCACAAAAATACTACCAGACCATAACACGATCAAATCTATTCGCGAACCTCTGAAACTTCTGATGGATGATCTTGATACTCTAAAAATAAACCCTTTAGTCCACAATAGATGATCTTCAACAAAAAAAACATGACACCTTCATGACCTACACAGTTCCACTAGGAACCTGGAATAGTTTCTTTTACAATTTTCTCAATATCTTTGACATATATAGCCTTCAATATAATCAAATGATAATAGTGTTGACATCAATGACAACCACATATCAGCAACACAACCAAAACATCCAACAATCTCCCCCTTTGGAATTGATGGCAACACATGATGTGAAAAACACCATCAACCCAACTCACAATTAGCACTTACTCCCCCTTATATTCTAACTCAATTTCTCCTTAATACATTCACATGACTTTTCTCCCACATAACTCTTCTCCCCAAATAAGCAATAGTTTTTCACATGAATCTTTTTCCCCTTTGAAATCAATGGAAAATGCAACCATGACCTTTCCATATACTCACTCTAAACCACATATTAGCACATCTGACTACTCCCTCTAAGTAGCAGCCACAAAAACATCAATCCAGATCAAAATATAGCAATGTAGCTCATGGAATGATGCAAGGAAATGCATATATTAGTTCTTATCAGGAGGGGTAGTCACCCCAAGCATTCCTCTAAGATACTCAAAAGTATTATTTGGAAACATCTTAGTAAATATATCTACAATATGTTCTTTGGTAGGAACATACTCCAATTTTACTTCTTTCTCATTCACTTTCTCCCTCAAGAAGTGAAACTTGATTGATATATGTTTAGTCTTAGAGTGTAGCACTAGATTCTTTAAAATACTTATTGCACTTGAATTTTCACATTATATGGTAATAAGTTCTTCATATACCACCCTAATATCTTTTAGCATCTATTTCATCCATATCACTTGAGTACAATTATTTGCAAGAACAATATATTCTACTTTAGTAGTAGATAAAGAAATGAAATTTTTCTTTTTGCTCAAGCAAGACACCAGCTTCTTCCCTAGGAAGAAATCACCACCACTAGTACTTTTCATGTCATCTACATCTCAAGCCCAATCTACATTAGTATATGCACTCAAATTGAGATCATCATCCTTTGGATACCAAATTCCAAAGTCAATTGTTCCTTTCAAATATCTAAAGATTCTCTTAACAACAGTCACATGTGATTCTTTTGGATCATCCAAAAATCTAGCAACCATACATACAACATTCAATATCTAGTCTAGTCTATGTTAAATAGAGCAATCCACTGATCATTGACCTATATCTAGTTTGATTCACCTTAGGAGAATCATCATTTTATGTCAGCTTGCATCTGGTCACCATCAGAGTACCAACAGGCTTTAATTCTTCCATCCCAAATTTCTCCATCCCAAATTTCTTTAGAAGCTCTCTCACATATTTGGACTAAGATATGAAAATTCCTTTGTCTAACTAGGTAACTTGCAATCCCAAAAATAAATTCATCTCTCCAATCATACTCATCTCAAATTCACTCTTCATTTCATCAACAAACTTGATACATAGATTGTCACCTCCTCCAAAAATAATGCCATCAACAAAAACTTCTATAATTAATTCTTTTATCATGATCCAATTTGAAATATAAGTTTCTATCATTAGTACCTTTAGTGAATCCAATCTTCAGTAAGTATTTTTCCAATCTAGCATACAGGCTCTGGGGGCTTGCTTAAGTCCATACTGAGCTTTCTTCAAGAAGAAAACCATATCTTTCTTGTCAAATAGCTGAAATCCATCTGATTGTTTAATGTATACTTCTTCTTCCAGTTCTCCATTTAGAATGGTAGGCTTCACATCCATTTGATAGACTTTATATTTCCTGTATCCAGCATAAGCAAGAAATAATCTAACAGCTTCAATTCTAGCAATAGGGGAAAAATTTTCTTCAAAATCAACACCTTCCATTTGAGAATAGCCTTTACATACCAGTCTCGCTTTATTCTGGGCCACTTCATCTTGTTCATTCAGCTTGTTCCTAAACACCCATTTAGTACCAATCACATTTTTTTCTTTAAGCCTGGGAACCAGTGTCCACATGTCATTCTTTTCAATCTATGTCAACTCTTCCTTCATATCTTCCATCAAGTGTTCATCTTGGCAGGCTTCAATGACATTCTTAGGTTCAATCTTGGAAATCAGACAATATTCTTCAACAATATTTCTTCTAGTCTACATACCTTTACTCTTATCTCCTATAATTTGATTTTTAGAATGATTTAGATTTACATATCTTGGAACTTTGGGACTTTCTTGAGCTTCTAATTCTTCTGATCTTTCTTTTGCACTTGCACTTGTATGTGCTTCCTGGCCTACTTGATTTACTGGAACAAATTTAGGTTGCTTTACCAGAACATATGGAATAATCAGAAGTTGGTTCTATGTCTAATAATTCTTCCATTGGCTTGTATTGTCTTCATCTAAATCATAACCACAATCTCTAGATGATTTGACAGAGTCCTCATCAACTCTAACATTTTCACTCTTAACCATCTTTCTCAGTTTTTTTTATAACATTGGTAAGATTTGATTTTAGTAGAATAACCTAGGAATATTCCTTCATCGCTTCTTCCATAAAACTTGCATATATCATCATCTCTCTTGATATAAAATTTGTTTCTAAAGATCTTCAAATATTTGACAATAAGCTTATAACCAAACTATAACTCAAAAGGGGTCTTACTAGAATTACCATTAACATTTACCTGATTTAAAGTATACACAAGAGTGCTTATAGCTTCACTCTAATAGATCTGGGGCACATTTACTTCTAACATCATTGTTCTAGCAGCATCCAAAAAAAATGTATTCTTTCTCTCTACAACTCCATTTTGTTGAGGGGTTTGGGGAGCAGATAATTGTCTTTTGATTCCATGTTCTTCACAAAAATAATTGAACTCCCTGGAGGTGAACTCACCACCTCTTTTAGATCTCAAACACTTGATTTTCAAACCTTTCTCATTATCTTCCATAGCCTTGAAACTTTTGAACTTTTCTAATGCTTCAAATTTTTCTCTAAAGAAAGAAACCCATATAATTCTAGAGTAATCATCAACAATCAACATAAAGTACCTTTCAACATGAATACTTCTAACTCTAGAGGGACCACAAAGATTAGTATGTAGCAACTCTAGCAAATCATTTGAATGAAATTGTTTTCTCTGGAAGGAGACTTTAGTCTGCTTATCCATCTGACACTCCTTACAAATTTTGTTAGCATGCTTCACTAACTTAGGTAGATCTCTTATTACTTGAGTGGAACTTACTTTGACAATGTTATCAAAATTCACATGACACAACCTCCTATGCCACAACCAACTTTCATCTACTTGAGCAATCAAGAAACTCTCACTAGCAGTGTTCAGGTGAAAAATATTACCTTTTTTTTGTTTACCTATAGCAATCATATTACCAAAACTTCCACAAATTATGCATCTTCCATCTTTGAATTGTAAATCATAGCCTTTGTACACCATTTGTCCAACACTCAAAATATTGTGCTTCAAGACTTCAACATAAAGAACATCATCAATGTTATGCTTACCACCAAGAAAAATAGATCCTTTGCCACGAATCACACCAGCATTATTATCTCCAAATATTACAACCCCACCGTCATACATTTTTATACTTACAGATTTTCTTTTATCACCAGTCATATGATCAGAGCATCCACTGTCAATCACCCCCTCATCCTTTTCTTCAACTCAGGTTGCAAGAGATTTTTCATCTTTAGTAGATTTAGTAGTAATAGGACTATTTTCAATGGTAGAAATGAAAACCCATTCATCTTCATTTCCATTATCTTTATTAGACTCATCATCAGTCACCACTTCTTTAGCAAAGTAACATCTCTTTTGGAATCTAGAAATTTTAGGCTTAGATCTGGAAAAAAAATTTGGACACCTTGATGCAGAATGACCTATTTTACTACAGGAAAAACATTTAATAGGCAATACATCTTCATACTTACCTTTTCCTCTACCTTCTTTCTTTACAATCAGTGCTTCCAATTCTTCTACCTCTCTTTATTTATCTTCAATTTGTTTCAATTCTTCATCATACTTGGATATCTTTCTAGAACACTCTCCTAGACCATATCTTTTCCTGTTACTTTTGAATACAGTAGCCTTAAATGAAAAATCAGTCTTTGATAAGGATTCACCAGATTCACTTATTTCAAAGGCAACAAGCTTACCAACCAGTGTGTCTCTAGACATCTTAGTTATTGATATGAGCTCTTCAATAGTGTGATCCTTCACTTTGTAGTAGTTAGTAAAGGATCTGAATATCTTAGCCACAATATCATCCTCATCCAAGGAACCACTGAAAAATCTAATACCCATCACTATTTCATTTACTCTCTGCATAAAATAAGTGATATTTTCATCTTCACCCATCTTTGAATTTTCATTTTTTCCTTTCAAACTCTATAGCTTATCCATGTTGACCTGCACATCTCCTTCATACAAAGTTTCTAGATTCATCCAAATCTCATGAGTTTTTTACAGTCCTATCACATTTTCCTTCCTTGAATCTATCAGAGCACTCACCAAGGCTTCAATAGACCTGATATTGTTTTTAGCTTCTTTGATCTCATAAGTAGTGGAGGGACCATTCTAAGGAATAGTATATGGATTCTTTGTAATCTTTTAGTATGATTCACCAATACACCTCAAGTGACATTCCATCCTAACTTTCCATAGTGAGTAGTTGGTTCCATCAAATCTAGGATTTTCCTTCTTGTATGATGTAATCTCGGATCACCTCAATATTTTTAAACTTCTTCAAAGGAACCTGCTCTGATACCAATTATTTGAAAAACAAGCACAAACAACTGAGAGGGGGGGTGAATCAGTTGTCACATAAATACAAACTTTTTCAACTTAACTTATTCATAGATCTGATGAAAGAACAATTAACCATAAATAATTAGCACATCAAAAACACAAAGAACACCAAGATTTTTTACATGGAAACCCTATTAGGGGAAAAACTATGATGGATGTTAGCCCATAATATTATACCCTGTTAAAATTATAATGAAAATATTAAAGGGGAATGCACATGCATTTAGGCACACTTCCTAGAGCTCAGTGCTCAGTTACAAAAGGGGCTCACTTCCCAAAAATACAAAATAGGATTAAATATGGAGGGTGAAAACTAATAAAATAGCTTCTACACAAGACTAATTATAGTCCCAATTAAGCAAAATAAACTCCTTTACTTTTCACTCAAACTACTTCACACTTCACTTGGTCTTCTTCACACTCTGCTCTATAATTGAATGTTATTCGCACATACACACATAGGAGCACACCCAACATACTTTACAATGATAAAAAAATCACTCTTATATATCTGCATCAAGGATTACATCAACTTAGTCAACCAAAAAAAGAAATAAAGCATAAAATTACAATGTTAGCCCAAATTTACAAATAAATTTCCAATGTGGATCTAACACCATTGACCAAAGCAATGATGTGACTCAAAATAGTATTCACGAGTGCACCAAATATTCAAATTTTACTTTTCAAGGATCCACAACATGTTACCTCCATCATGTCAGCTAGGAATATGAAAACCTGAACATGCACAAGAAAATATTTGACCACAAGCACATCGATCAATGTGGATGTACCACAAAGATAGATCACAATCTATAGACATCCAAGAACACCAAGAAACAATGGAGAAACATCCACAACAACTGATATTATCATAATCACACAATCTTCACTCAGGAACATTGCTAGAGATCACATAAATACTGTTAAACAACAACACGATCAAATCTATACACAAAACTTTAAAACTTCCGATGGATGATCTAGATACTCTAAAAAATAAACCATTTATTCCATAGCAGTTGATCTTCAATGAACAAAACATGATGCCTTCATGACCTACATGGTTCCACTGGGACCTAGAACACTTTCTTTTATAATTTTCTCAATATCCTCGACATATACAACCTTCAATATAATCAAATTCTAATAGTGTTGACATCAATGAAAACCACATATCAGCAACACAACCACAACTTCCAACATAAGGTTTCCATAATATATTTTATGCCCAACTCCTCAATATCTTCCTCAAAGGATTGTATTTCTCCCTCCTCTTCCTCCTCATGTAGTACCTTATTGATCACTAGGTGTTGATATTAAAGGTGCTTGTGATAATCATCAACCTCTTCTTCCATTTCTTTGGTTGCTTCCCTCTCTTGCCTCTCCAACTCCTTGGAGATTTGCATTGTCACCTCCATCATGGGTGGTTCAACTGGAGGAGGAGGGACATGAAGGTTAGTGACATCTTGTGCTAAGGAATCTTATACTGTTGGGTTGATCAGTACTCTAAATAGCTTCGTTGATATATTTTGCATATGTTAGGAAAAAGCTTCCAGGAGTGAGAGAGTAGGCATTGGTATTGTTGCAGTAGCTAGTGGGATGGTTGATGATGGATACATGGAGGAGGAAGAGAGTGGTGGAATGGTGACAAATGAGGAATCCATGACCATTACTTATGTTATAGGGGAAATGGAGGCAAGGTGGAATAAAATATCCACCGTGGACAGAGAAGAGGCAACCATAGCCTCACAAGCAAGTGGGGAAGCAATAGTAGTCGAAGCAACAATAGCGGTAACTACGAGAGTGGAGGCAGTAGGTGGGGACTTTGGCTACTCAACCTATGCTTCCTCTTCCTCATGAAGTGGTTTTTCTTGGATAGTGGGCATTTCTGTGAAACTCCCTGACTTCTTTTGTTTTTTGGAAGGCTCACCTTCTGATGCTTTCCTTGAGTACACCTTTTTTTTGGGCAGGCATTCAACCATCTCTTTTCTTTTCTTGGATTAGGTACTGGGAGGAGACACTAATGTCTCTCTAGTTGAGGCACCAGTTGTAGAGGTACTATCAGTCTCGCTCTCAAGTGTATCGTCGAGCTCACCATATGTTAGGGTAACTATTTGCAGCTTCAATTGGGAAATATTACCATCAATCCAGTGTTTTGATCTTGCTTTGATGGGTTTCATCATAATATGGAGGTCATTGACCTCTTCCTATTCAATTAATGGTAGCAGCATATTGGAA
Organism: Sequoia sempervirens; assembly: GCA_007258455.2. Classification (NCBI taxonomy): domain Eukaryota; kingdom Viridiplantae; phylum Streptophyta; class Pinopsida; order Cupressales; family Cupressaceae; genus Sequoia; species Sequoia sempervirens. Next base: position 121,378 of record VDFB02272175.1, on the reverse strand, counting down.
ATGACATCATACCTCAGATCTACTGCCGTATTTTCATCTTCAATAATCTGATTTGGTAGCGGAAACAAGTTCACTATTTTTATGAGGTATGCCTTCATACGCATGTAATGCCTCATACGCACCTCCTTATCATCTCTGAAATTGGCCTAAAATTCCTCCACATTATTCAAATAGGAAAATTTAATCCCAACCACCTTCTTTAACTTACCATATGGGTCCATTCATGGTTGGGCAGTGTAGAACTCCAGGTTATATTTAGCTAACTCCTTATTAGAATACTCAGCATAATAGGATGTGGGGAGTGCATACATTCCTTGACTAAATATGATGGGATAAGGAATCCCTTCCCTATGCTTGTTTCTTAGAAGTGTATGCACACATTGTAGTTGTCGGGAGAGTTCCAACAATACTAACTAGTTGTTTGGGTACTAGGGTAGCTTGTATGGTTTCTCTAAGAAACCCTAGACTCGAATATAGGTAAACTTGGGAAATTGAATGAATAGGAAGCCAAACTAGTCGATGTAATCATTTGCACTGTGGGTTACTCTTCTTTCAAAATCACCTCCAATTAGTTTGATTATGTGCCCTATGAAGGAATCATTGAACTAGTAGTAGTCCTTCTTGAATTTCTGGAATTGAAGTTGGGGATACCTATCATATAACTTTAATTCCCTCCAGGAGTTTGGATCGGTGCTACAAATAGTCCCATGTATTGGGCATGATCAGTGAGAAAATAGACTAGGTATGATGTCATATAAAAATGTGAAGTCTTCTTCACCACCCAAATTTCTTGTGTAAGCCTGGCTGATCATTCCTGCCTAGTAGAATTTGGTTTCTCCCTAGATTATTTCCTCTACAAAGTAAAGCATCCATTCCTAAAAGAAAGTTGTAGTTAGGAGGCCCATAACCCTAGTCAATAAGGTTACCAAGTCATTGTAATCCTCATAGAAGTTACTTCTGAAGATTTCTTGGGGCAACTTGTTTGCACTGTCCCTCTTCTCCTTTAGCCAGTATTGATTGATAAGCTTCTTTCACTTGAGGTGGTCAACATCCCACATATTCTTAGCATGTTCTTTGGAAATTTCCTCCATTTCATTGAAGGTAGGGATATGGAAATTTTTCCCTATTAACTTGGCAGACAAATTAGCCAATATATTCCCATCTTTGTTCAATATTTTCTTTGGGTCCTAATATGCCTCCTTGTAGGCCATTACAAGCTCGGGAGCTATGAGGGTAGGCAAGAACTTGGTAGCCTTGGTAAACCCACTTCTTCTAATCCTTCTGGTAGTTTTTTTGGTGGGGCTAACAATAACCCTCTGCTTGAATTCATCGATATCTACATACCCTAAGTTGGTATCTGAGATCTCTTTCTATTCTATGGTGATCTTTGACTTGAGGGGCTCCCCTTGGAATTTGCATTTCATTTGATACTTATCATGTTTACCCCTAGGTGCCTTAGTAATTTTCTTTCCCTTTTCCTTTTCTATGGCAATCTCTAAAGGTCCTACAACTATTTCCATATATCTTGTAGGAAAAGGAGTAGTAAACACATTCAAGCATAAAAACATGAGAAATTTTAGTCAAAATCCAACAAAAAAGATGTCATATCAAATAATTCATCATTCAAAGGTCCTATCATTTCTTTTGGATCATTGTTAGTCATTCATTTGGGGAAGTTATGGCCATATAGTCCTAGCGGTACAAATATCCCTTGGCTGGTAGTCATTCTAAAGGTAGCTACAAAAGGGACAATAATCAGGGCACGATAGCCCACATGTCCCAACCTGCATCAAGATTTGGTCACAAGGTGGGGTCCACTAAAGAGGTCAATAAATTTTAGCACATGGTTCAAATATTCTTTCAAGTTATGGAAATTTTAATTCTCTGATTTAGGCCTTCATATCCAAGATGCATAGAGGCAGAGGGTGGTTTGGCCATTTGAGTTCCCCACCATTAAAATGGCGTCAACAAGGAGGCATCCTGCAAGTGGCGTTTCACCATGTGGAATCCATGGCTTTGGTGGATGGAATCACTCTAACATTAAATCTCAGGCCATTCGAATGAATGTGGGATAGAAGGTGTGGGAAGGCATTGTATGTTAGCCACCCGCAATAGTAGAGGAAAGATAGAAGTCTTCCTAAGGAGGTCTACATCATCGGGTTCACAGGGAACTTTGGTATTTCTTTTTTGTTATGGATAGTTAAAGGGAAACGATGGGGCTAGACCCTGCATAGTGGACTGATGGGGTTCAATGTTCATTTTGGAATGATGGGAATAGGATGGAATTCCATAAATGGCTTCCCACAAGAAGCAGCCCACCCAGGGCTTGATACTTGGTCATTTTGCATTAGAGATGGAAACTGCAGGCCCTGCAGGATAGGGAGATAGTCACCCGAGGCTATTTGGAATGGTGAACTAACCATAGAAGGTAACACATGGAAATCCATAGGGAAAGGTCTATGAAAGTACCGACCACTTAGTCATTTAGCATAGAGAAATAAGATGGTATCATTGAGGTTAGGACCTGTTGACTAGAAGGATGTTTAGGTTTCACCGTTTTGAGTAGTTGTTTGAATAGTGGTGAAAGGTTGATGGAAACCCATTGTAGACACCTAAATTTAGACATTTAATTTATTCAAATTTATCCCCTTTCATCTAAGCATCCCCTTATTTGCATTAATTAAGTAATATCGCTATTATTTAATTAATATCCTTAATTATACCAAATCCCTAAGGTATGTAATTAATAAATAATACCTTATCTCTTTAATCCTCTTTTTCATCAAATGAATTAAATAAATGTGACATTTATTTAATTCCTCACATGTCACATCCCTTTCTTAATCCTAATTATTCTCCTAATCTCATCATTAGAGATGTGCACATGCCTAATCCTTGATTAGGATCTGTCAAATACTCCAACTTTTGCAAGTTGGCCTTTAATCTCTCTTAGCCACCTAACCCTCCTATAATCCTTCATTAACTAGCCTAATCAACCTCTCAAGGAATTTTTAATTCCTTTTATCCTTCCAAGGAATATTAAATTATTTTTTCTCTTCTCTATGTAATCTTTGACTTGTCACATCAAGTCACATGTGAACTCTTCCCCTTTTCCCATGCATATTCTAAAATCTTTGACTTGTCACATCAAGTCACATGTGACAAGTGCTTACCTTTTTAGATACCTTGTCTTATCCAAAGTACTTTCTACCTCTCCCTTTGGAACCTTCTCTTATCCACAAGGTTCCCTAATCATTGTGAATTTTAAATTCACTTTTATTTCTCCAAGGAATCTTCTCATCCCCCAAGGTTCTTGCAAAGTACTTGTCCTTCTTCCACATCATGTACCTTCCTTCCACCTAATTTACACATCATCACATCCTTAGCCACTTCACATGCCACATGTAAAGATGTGAGGGCTTGTGAGTCCTCAACTCACCATAGCCCTACATCTTGGCCTTGTTAGTTTAATCTCAACTGTCCATTTCTCCAGAGAATTCAAAATTCTCTATAAATACCCCCTTTTTTCTCTAATTTTGGGACTTTTGCATTCCATAGCCAAACTATTGTAGTTTTGTTATTTGAGACCACACTTAGCATTAGCATCCATTGTAATACAATTTTATCCATTTTACATCCTCATCCATTTTCCATCAAAGGAGCATACAACATCACGAATCAAGGGCAAACCAAAGAACAGTTTGACAAGGTGAAAGTTTCCAATTTTGTTTTGTTAAGCTAATCATTTTCCCAATCTTAATGTGTAGAGTTTTAATCAGTTTTCTCTTGCAATCTTTTGTTTGCTACTCATTTTTTAATATACATTTTCACCCATTCACATTTCTGGCACATTCGGTGGGATCCATAGACAGGTTTGCATCTTTCACTTTCTTTATTTTTTTCACTTTTTGTAGGTGCAGGTTGCAAAGGTGAGGATCTAACTATCCAGGGGTGGACCTAACCTTGAGGAGTATACTTGGCCTAATAGACAAGTGGACCTGACCTCCAAGGGTAGACTCGACCTTGTCTAGGGGTGGACCTACCCTCCACAAACTCCAAAAATTGATATTTTGTAGGATTTTCACAAATGGGTGGACCTGACCTAGAGACAGGCAGAGTTGACCTTCAGACAAGCGGACCCAACTTTCAAATAGGCAAACCCGACTTGCAAATAGGCAAACCTGACCTTTAAACAGGCGGACCTGACCTGGACAGCTTTTTTTAGAAGGTGAAATTTTAGTTTCCAACTTTTTTTTGTTGTTGTTTGAAGTATTTCTGATCTCCTAATGTGACATGTTTGATTTGTGCAAGCATTTGATCAACACTTTATGAGAAACAAGGACAAGGATCACTAAAATTTTCTTCTAGGATTAGTAATTTATCGATTGCTTCTTGTTATTTTGCATAACTTAAGCACATAGTTTAACTAGGGGTGTCAATTCACCTTCTGTGTTGGATTTTTGATAAGATATTTGATGTATCCAATCCCCTTGCACCATTTTGAAATCTTGGATGATGAGAAATCATAGCTTACCAAGTCCTTTGAGTCACCCTCTTTTTTCTTTTCTTAGTGGGACCTGCTTGGAAATTTCATCACCACAAAGGATGATTCCAACCATGCGTATCAACGGGGTATATAAAGGAGGGAGAGAAAAATTTGTACCTCAATCCAACCATGTTGTAATTGGTGAAGCATTGGGATGACATGAAGAGTTGGTCTGAGCCTTTAGTATCTTCCTAAGGTTCCCGACTCACGCTTGTAATAGGTTGGTGTGCATGGTTTGGGCCTCATGTACCGGTGTATATCAAATATTCCTTAGTAACCATGTTCATCCTAGAATAGAAGACTTTTTTGGCCATAACCCATTCTACTAGTATTAGGATTGTGCTATCTGAACTATCTTCTTTGTGTGAAACCAGTAATTCTATGTTCAATAGAGTCAGTTGTTTCCTTTGATTGATGCTTGTTGTGTTTTGGGTCCTTTTCCTTAGTCCTTTTTTCAAAACTCAAGTTTAAACCTATCTAGGGGTGGACCTACCCTCAAGGGGTAGACCTGACCTATTCCAGGAGTATACCTGACCTCTAAACCAACCCATTTTTAGCCTGTTTTAGCCAATTTTGACCCACTTTTGTTAGACAGGTGGACCTACCCTCCAAGGGTGGACCTAACCTATTCTAGGGGTGGACTTGACCTCTAAATAGGCAGACCTAACCTTCAGATAGGTGGACCTAACCTCCAAACAGGCATACCTGACCTCCAGACAAGCGGAACTGACCCTTGATTAGTTAGTTTTATTATCCATTTCATCATTTTGAACCCATGTTTCATCATTTCAAGCCCTTGTAATACCATTTTGATTATTCGTTTACTCATTCTAAGTAAATGTTCATCTATTTCAAACCTCCTTTAATCATTTCAAACTCTTTTTCTATCATTCTAATCATTCGTTTACTCATTCTAATTAAACATTCATCCATTTCAAACCTCCTTTCATCATTTTGAATTCTTGTTTTGTCGTTCCAATCATTCGTTTACTAATTCTACGTAAACATTCATCCATTTCAAACCTCCTTTCATCATTTCAAACTCTCATTCTGTCATTTTGATAATTCATTTACTCATTCCAAGTAAAAGTTCATCCATTTCAAACCATCTTTCATCATTTTGAACTCTCATTCTATTGTTCTGATCATTCATTTAAACATTTTGAGTAAACATTCACCCATTTCAAACCTTCGTCTATCGTCTTGAACTCTTGTTCTGCCATTTCAATCATTCATTTACTCATTCTGAGGAATTTCCATCCATTTCACACCCTGTTTCATCATTCCAAACTCTAGTTCAGTTGTTATGATCATTCGTTTACTTGTTCCAAGTAAACGCTTATCCATTTTGAACCTCCTTTTATCTTTTCAAACTCTTGTTCTACCATCCTGATCATTCCTTTACTCTTTCCAAGTAAACATTCATCCATTATGAACCTCTATCTCCTCATTTTGAGATTCCTTCATCCATTCTCTGTCACCATTTAATCATTTTGATTACTCATTCATCCATTCTGATTACTCATTCATCCATTCCATTCACTCATTCACTCATTCTAAGTACTCATTCATCTATTTCAAATCTTCCTCCCCTCGTTTTGAGAGTCATTCATCTATTTCGAGTGCTTTTCCATCCATTCTGAGCATCCATCTGCTCGTTTTGTGCACTTGAATAGCTATTTTTTGACCATTTTCACCTAGGCACGGACCTGCCCTCCCAGGGCAGACCTGACCTCAAGACAAGTAGACCTGACCTACAGATAGGTAGACCTCACCTCCAGATAGGTGGACCTGACCTCTAGACAAGTGGACCTGACCTCTGGATAGGCGAACTTGACCTTCGAATAGGCAGACTTGACCTTTTCCAGGGGTAGACCCGCCCTTCAAACAACATTTTCTACCCTTCATTCAGTCATTTCGAAGCACTCATTTTCCCATCATCAACACTTTTCCATAATTCATCATTTCATCAACAAAATCACATAAGTGACACTTAGAACATCATTAGAGTCCATATCCATCATCAAATCATCCATCTGAATCTCCTAGACTTTGTTTCAAGAGTTTTCATTTTTATGCTGAAACTTCCAGAGGCCATAACTTTTGACTCGGGTGTCCGTTTGAGCTGAAATTTTATAGGTGGTTGTGTTATGAGGTGGCATGTGGATTCCCAATTGATCTTAAGTCAATTGGACCCCGTTTCACAACATTTTTGGGGCCTCAAACTTTCATCTTGACCCTCAAAAATGCAATTTAGTGTTTTTTTAGTTTTTGAAAAATCATTTTCGTTAATAACTCATAATGCATGTATCAGATTTGGGATGTTAGTTAGAAATTCATCCTATCTTAGTTATTTTTGGGAAAAAAACTAGACTCTCAAAAGTGTGTCCGTAAAGTTTCCTAAAATGGCAAAAATTGACAATTTTTAAAAATTGCCAAATCTAAAAAAATCTGATTGTCGGCACTTTACATCCTTTAAAACCTGGAACTTGGTGTAGAATCAATCCCATCACATCCTCCAAATATTCTAATCTAGGATTCAATCTAATCCTATTCTATGCTTTAATCTAATCCCAATCTGAGCTTAACTAAAATCCTAATCTAAGCTCTAGTCCATCTGTATTCAAGATCTTTGGATATTGAAACAAATCTTAAAATCCGCCCTCCATCTTCTTCAATTTTTTCCTATTGATGCTTTCATCCATTCCAAGAGTCATTCTCCCAATCTAAGCATTCTTTCATTCATTTTGATCAATCATTTACTCATTTCAACCTTTCATCCATCCATTCTGAACATTTGTTCCCTCTTTTTTATGATTCATTTACTTGTTCCATGTAAATGTTCATCCATTTCAAACCTCCTATCATTTTGAACTCTTGTTCAACAGTCCCAACCAATTTTTTACTTGTTCTGAGTAATCTTTCATCTATTCCAAACCTTCATCTTCTCATTCCAAGAATCATTCATCCATTGCGATCAGTCATTTACTCATTTCAAGTAGTCATTCATCCCTCTCAATCATTTTTTTTACTCGTTCAGAGTAATCTTTCATCTATTCTGAACCTCCTTCTCTCATTTTGAGTAGTCATTTGTCCATTTTTATCATCTATTCCTCCAATAAAATCATCGTTTTCTGCATCCAAATCACCTAAACTTCATCTGGAGTTATTATCTAAATTGACCTAAGTGTCTAATCTGATCATCATCATCAACATCCACTTAGGATTATCATTTGTCCTAAGTTAGGAAATCATCATCGGCAGCCCAATCAATCCATTTTCAATCTCAAAGTGGATTCAATGTTGTAATCGTCCATTTATCCTTTAATCCAATCAATCAGTATCCTACATCACTTAGGGTAATCTCTGAATAGGGTTTACAGTCCCTTTCATCATCCTATCTAATCCATCAGTTGATCTTATCAATCATCAATCAATCTTATCAATCCAATCCAATCCAATCATATGCCTATCTAATCACCTTTGACCCAATCAATCTACTTCCATCTCAAAGCAGATTCAGTGTAGTAATCATCCTTTGATAATCAAATCCGATCATCAGAATCAATCCCATCATCATCCAATCATCCTAATCTAAGCTTTAATCCAATCCCGATATGAGCTTAACCTAAATACTGATTTTAGCTTTAGTCCATTCCCATCCAAAATCTTTGATCCAACCCTTTTTATCCTTTCATCATCATGAATCCTTATCCTCCATCAATAGTAGTCAAGGGAAACCCTAATTACATTGATAATGATAACAAAAGTCTTGTTGATCAAGAATAATATGACATAGATCACCTTGACACTATCATTTCTAGTAAGCTTTCTCTACTCGCTTTCCAAAATCCAATCAACCCTTTGACTTATCCATTTGTGTCTTCATCCATTCCTAATTATGCTCCTTATGCTACCTTTGACAAGGGATATCCATCATATCTATCATATCCTTCATCTACATCATCCTCTTATCCAACACCTGCATCCTCTTATCCTAGTCTACCATCACAATACCCCTATCCTAATCCCTCATCCACATCCTCCTATCTCAATCCTTCATCCACATATACCCACTACCCTAATCCTACATTGACACCTTCCTATTCTAATCCAACATCCACATCAACTTATCCTAATCTAACATCCACATCTTTTTATCCTAATCCAACATCCACATTTTCCTATCTCAATCTGCCATCTCAATCTTCCCATCCTAATCCACCATCCCAATACCCTTACTACAATCCACCACTTGCATCCTCGTGTCCTAATTCACCATTCCAATACCCCTATTTTAACCCTTCATCTAATCTTAATCCCCCATCTATTCCTAATCCTGCATCCAATCCCATTCCCCCATCTAATCCTAGCCCACCAATCTATAATCCCTCATCCATTCCTACCACACCATCTTAGCCTAGAGTATTCAATTTTCTCACTCCAGAAGTTCTCCAAGGACTTATAGCAAAGAGTACATCTCCCACTCCACACCTTGAAGTTGTGGAATCATGCCATCCCAACCCATCATCCACGGTCATTAGTGACAAGACTCTTTGCCACCTAACACCTATCATTGATGATACCACCCCTAGTCCCACTCAAACCATCAAAACCATAATATCCTCTAAATCCACTAAGCCCCCATCTCCTACCATCACATATACCAAATAGCCACCTCCTACTCTAAAATCCATCAAATCCATCGACGACACCCAAATCCAATCCACTTCTCCCACTCCTTGTGTCACTAAAATCCATTTCCATGAATTTTTTGAATCCTCCATCCCTCCATCTTCCCCACTTGAAGAATCCCACCAAGACTCCATTATTAGGCCTCCCACACATGATGAGTCATGCTAAGAGCCTGTTTCAAAGCACGCCAACATATCCCCTTCTCTAGATCAACATCCTACCATACCATCTAGTCCACCTCAAGATCATATTCCCCCATCCATTCCATTCCATGATACCCTTGTCATTCAAGATTCCACCACTCCATTTCCATCTCCATTGCATGAGCCCACTACCACAAATCTAGATCCTATCATATCCCCTAATTCCTCTCTTGATATCACCCATCCAAATGTTGATATCCCATCATCTCCCTCTCATGATCCCCCATCATTGTCTAAAACTGCTATTCCCACACCACTTACATATCCCTTTTGTACTCTCACATTATTCCATGGTGGCCTCCTTGTAGAATAAAAACACAATGTATATACCAACTATCATCCTCCACCTAATAATGGACTCGCATCATGTTTTCAAAATAACACAAATCCTATCATGGATCGCATGCTCAAGAACATAAACTATCAAGGAAAAGGTTTAGGCCTTAATGAGCAAGGTATTTTAGATCCCATCTAGGTCAAATAATAAATATCTATGAAAGGTCTCAGACCTATTTCCCAAGGCTCACAATATAAAGATGTTGTTACAACCTCTAAACATCCTCAACAAGCCTCTTCCAAAATAAATATAGGCTCTTCCCATCACTCCAACAAATCATATGCTTCCATCCCTCTTCCTTCATCATATCACCTCAAAACAACCATCCATATTCCTCCTCCATCTGCTCCATCCATTTTGGGTCCTTACATCCCTCCACCCTCTTTGTCTGTTTTGGTTCTGTATATCCCAAAATCACCTCCTTCATCTCATCCTTTCATCCATCCAACACCTATCAATGTCATCCATCATAAACATCCCTCTCACATGTCCCCTAATCAGGATAAAAAAAGGCACATACCTACACATTCTCCATCTACACGTAATCCTCATAATTTTACCTCCATCGCTCTACATCATCCATATCCTCTCACCCATCCCATTGCTACTAAAAGCACTTTGGATGCTAAAGTAAAAGTACATAAATCCAAACATATGCATGAATCTAAATCTCCCCATGTCCCCTCTAGAAGATAAGGTGAGGAGAAGAAAAATCAAATCTAGAATCCAAATCAACTCTATAGGCCACAAAGATGCAAAAATCAAAACCATGTGAATCCCAAAGAAAAAAGATGCAATACCTTTAAAAGAAAAATTTGTAACAACATCATAAGTTGCTAATACAAAAGCTAATCATGCCCCCATTTCATCTCCTAAGTCTGTTTTGGGTCCTTATGTCCCAAAATTCACTATCCCATCTCCTCCATTATCCCCCCATTCTCCATCCATTCATCCTCTTATCTTTTCACATCCACCACCACATGTGCCAATGTTGGTCCTGAACACATCTCCCCTCAATAGATCCATCCCATCATTCCATCCATACACTTTCCAACATTCCATCTATTATCCTTAATATCTTCCCCATCAAATCCCTCTAACTCATCCTCTTGCATAATCCATTTATCCTAATAAGGTTGTACCAACATCCAACAGTTGCTCCACACATGGGATCTTAATCCTTCATATGGAATTTGATGCTTGAGTCCTTCATCCATCTCTTTATCACATGCATTCCACGTCCACCCATCCACCTCCCTATCCTTATCCATCTCCATATGCATTCTGCCAAAAAAGTCAAGAAAATTAAAGAAAATTAAAAAATAAAAAAAATAAGAGTAAAAAGAAATAATCCATCCAATGGTGAAAACTTGGAAAATAGGCACATTGGAGATGTACCATGATGAAAACCTAGAAAACAAGCATCATGTGTAAATCCTCATCTATCCTTTTTTTGTGCTTGGGGGTAGCTTCTTGATATGCATTCACTCCATTTGCTATGTTTCCTACTATGCTTCCAGCTATGCACCCATATTCTTGTTATACATCATTTTCATTCATCCCCTCCATCCTACATATCTTACACATCCTGCTTAGCATATCTCATTTGTCACAATCCTTCCATCCTCCTTGTGATCTTGATAATGATAGGGAAAACATATAAACATTCTTTGGACACCCCTTAGCATACATTCCCATCATCTGCACACTATACTAATCCTTATTCACATTTATCTACGTTACTTGTCCACCTGTCATGCTACCAAAAATCTCCCTTCATTATCCATACATCTTATCCATATCTATCTCACTCCCTTATTTTCCCATCCTTATATCTTCCATACTTCATGCCTTATCACACATGACATATTTAGAGTGGGGGCATCTATCTTCCTTTGCAATATAGTCCTTGGAGACATCCTTCATCTCACATAGAATCCCCTCCATCTCCCCATCCTTATCTTCCCATCCAAACAATCCTTTTAATCTCCCTATCCTTATCACCCTATCCATCCATCATAGCATCCTTTTACTCCCCCCATCCTTATCTCATTATCTATTTTCCTCTATCCTCATCCCATCTCATAATCCCTTGTCATTGGTATCTAGCTATAGGCTACTCCCCGCACAATTCAATTCCATCTATCTTATCATCATCACTTCTACTTCTTTTGCACATATTTTCAACCTTCTCTCCTTTTTCATCACTCATCTCTCAACCATATCATCCTCCCAATTCATCTTTTTATGATTTGTATAACTATCCCATCCCTGAGTTCTATGATCACCATCATCCTATCCAATTGAACAAGTCTATCTTTTATCATTGTATCAGTTCCATCATTTTATCTGCTTATCATGGTTATCTCATCATGGTTTATTCATCATTTTTCTTTGGACTTTTGTTGAACTATGTTTCCCCTGCACTTTCACATAGGCAAGGTCGATCATTTGGTCCACCCCCAGGGCTCCTTTATCGTCTATCATTGATCTTTCTATTTCCATCATGTCATCCATCGAGGTCTCCATCATCCTATTTCTAATTTTATCCATGGTCCTTCATCAACCTTTTATCAAACTACAAGGGCTCTGCGCTTTCACATAGGCAAGGATAATCTTTGATCGGCCCCCGAGCCCCTAGGTTGTTAGGATGTGTCAGTCTCCTATCTTGTGCCATGTCTCTTATGTCATGTCATTGAGCTATGCCCTTCTTATCTAACTGGTTCTTAAAAAACAAGATCCACTTGTATCATCATCAAATCCAATTGGTTCTGAATATCCTGTGTCATATTGGTCTTTCAGTTTAGTATCCATTATTGGTCTTAATAGGATGCATCCTTCCTAACAAACCTCATAAATTCCATCCATCCCATTGATCCTATGGCAAGGGATGTTTGAAATTGATTGTGATATTTTGATGCTTTTGGCTTTTGTTTATCACGTGAGCTCCCTATCATCACTTGTCATGGTTTCCTTGATCCATTATATCATGGTGTTCTTTGACTAGTCAACATAGGGGCGTATCTTGATCTTTTCTTTGTTGTTGTTTTCTTAGTTATACCATGTAGCACCCACCAAAATCCCTGAAGTCTTGTGTTACATTGGGGAATCCTTGTGTGCTTGTGGTTATCCCAATACTTGGCCTGACCAAGGTCATTACAACTTTTGGGTGTTGGGATAGCCTTCTTGTTTGATGTGTTTGTTTCATGCATTAGACACTAATCTTCCTTGGTCCTTTATACCTTGGTGTATCATGTCTTCTACTATAGCAAAACTCAGTGCTCGTAAAGATGGAAAATTGCATTTGGATTGCATTTCATCTCCCTCCTCTCATCTATCAAAATCCCCCCATCCATTCATCCTTCATCAATCTGCCCTCCCAATCTCCTACCACATTTTCATCATTTCTTACCCATCACTTTGCATCATCTTCCTCATATACCCTTTGCATAATCTTCCTCATATACCCCTTGCATCATCTCCATTTCGAGAGCACACCTTTGTTCTCTTGAACCCACATTTCCTCTCGAAGGGGCATCCTTCATCTCTAATTTTCATCATTTTTTCCCTTCCTAGTCAGTCCTTTGAATGATTGGGGAATCTTTCCCAATCTAACCATCTTCTTATAGGTTCTATGTTTTAATATTATTTGAAATGATGCTACTTTGTAACACCATCTCAAAGAGGGAAAAAATGTAGACACCTAATTTTGGACACTTAATTTATCCAAATTTATTCTCTTTCATCTATGCATCCCCTTATTTGCATTAATTAAGTAATATCGCTATTATTTAATTAATATCCTTAATTATACCAAATCCCTAAGGTATTTAATTAATAAATAAATACCTTATCTCTTTAATCCTTCTTTTCATCAAATGAATTAAATAAATATGACATTTATTTAATTCCTCACATGTCACATCCCTTTCTTAATCCTAATTATTCTCCTAATCTCATCATTAGGGATGTGCACATGCATAATCCTTGATTAGGATGTGTCACATCCTCCAAATTTTGCAAGTTGGCTTTTAATCTCTCTTAGCCACCTAACCCTCATATAATCCTTCATTAACTAGCCTAATCAACCTATGAGGGAATTTTTAATTCCTTTTATCTTTCCAAGGAATATTAAATTCTTTTTTCTCTTCACCATGTGATCTTTTACTTGTTACATCAAGTCACAAATGAACTCTTCCCCTTTTCCCATGCATCTTCTAGAATCTTTGACTTGTCACATCAAATCACATGTGACAAGTGCTTACCTTTTTAGGCACCTTGTCTTATCTAAGGTACTTTCTACCTCTCCCTTTGGAACCTTGTCTTATCCACAAGATTCCCCAATCATTGAAAATTTTAAAATTTCCTTTATTCCTCTAAGGAATATTCTCATCCCCCAAGGTTCTTTCAAAGTACTTGTCCTTCTTCCACATCATGTACCCTCCTTCCACCTCATTTACACATCATCACCTCATTAGCCACTTCACATGCCACATGTAAAGATGTGAGGGCTTGTGAGTCCTCAACTCACCATAGCCCTACATATTGGCCTTGTTGGTTTAATATCAACAGTCCATTTCTCTAGAGAATTCAAAATTCTCTATCAATACCCCCTCTTTTCTCTCATTTTGGGACTTTTGCATGCCATTTCCAAACTCTTGCAATTTTATTATTTGAGTCCACACTTAACATTAGTATCCATTGTCATGCAATTTCATCCATTTTTCATCCTCATCCATTTTACATCAAAGGATCATACAATATCATGAATCAAGGGCCAACCAAAGAATAGTTTGACAAGGTGAAAGTTTCCAATTTTATTTTGTTAAGCTAATCATTTTCCCAATCTTGAGGTGTATGATGTTAATCATTGTTCTCTTGCACTCTTTTTTTTGCTGCTCATTTTCTAACATATGTTTTCTAACACACTTCTCAAGTCATCCAAGATTAAATTGTCATAAATCTCCCATGACAAACTTTTCATCTCCACTAAAACCACAAATACGTGGGATGGCTCCAGAGGTCCAACCTCCTGATGCCAACAAATATTGGAATTTTTCTTGGTTAGTACACAAGGGTTCATAATAAGGGAATCTAGTTCAAAGGATACTATGATAAACTCCCTCAAGAGGTCTTCCAACCCTTATAAAAAGGGTGTTACACATCATAAATATACTGGGGGAGATCTATCATGCATCACTTCATTGATTGCAAACTTTCCTTGCAACCAAAATTTTTTATAGTAGTTCAGAAGAGCTTGGCTTATGCTCGTTACCACTTGGGTCATTCCCTTGGGGTGAGTACATTTTCTCACCAAGGTAGGCCATCTAAAGGTGAAAAATAGTGAGTAAGTACATTTGTAGTTTGATTGATCTTTTTTTGTGTGAACAACAAGAAAACACACACAATGCCTTTTCTCACACTAGCAAGATTTGTTCAATTTTAAAAACCCAAATTTGAAATGTGGAGGCAATATTTTAGACAACCTAATGCCACAAAAATGATTTTGATTCTCAAGATCACTGTGAAGTGCAAGAGAAGTGCATACACATTCAAATGACAAAAAAAATTAGAGAATATTATAAAACAGAACAAACGCAAATTCTTTTTAATCCTTAAAAGAAATAAATGAATTCTTTTTATAGCACCAAATTTGAGTGTGAAATTTGATTTTTCAATTTTAACCAAATCAAAATTCTAGTAAGTGTCTAAGATTCAATTTTAACCAAGTTAACAAAGCTTGAATTATGGGTTAAATTTAACTCCAAATTGAATCTAGTTGGTCCTTGAACTTGAAATGCAGGATTAAAAGCTCAAATTGTCACAAAGAGCATTTAAAAATGTTTTTAAGACTTCAAACTCTGACCCTCCCCTACTTCCTACAAATGTGGCACTAAAAGGAAAATGAGGCACCTATCAATGTCAAATATGATGCTAAAAAATAGATGTGGTGCTTTGTTGATGATAAATGTGGCGCTTTGTAGAAATAAAGAGTGCAAATGCGACACAATTGCAAATGTGGCACTCTACAATGAGAAAGTTAGACAGAAGATAGAGAAAGCTATGTGGCAATGGATCAAAGGTGGTGCAACAGTGGCATGTGAATGCGGTGCGATGTGATGAATGCAGTGTTGGATGTCAAAAGCGGAACTTTGTGGCGTTGTATTTGTAGAAAGGCAGCATCGCTCCCCTGTAGATGTAAAAAACAAGAGAATTATGTAAAACTCATCATGTTAGATCGATCAAACCTCCTTCGACTATCAAAATGCGAGCACAAAACTTGCACAAGCTAAAAATTGATCAATAAAAAAAATCAAACAAGTTAGAATAGAAAATCCAATACTCCCTATGGAATTCTTTAACCAAAATCATTAGAAAACATGAAATAACAAGAAAAATAACAAAGTAAAGCATGAAATCTAAATAAAATCAGCTAAACCTCTGTCCCATAGGGGGAGTGGTGGACCTTTGATGTGGAAAGAGGCTCTTTCCCAATCCCTTGATAAGCTTGATGAAGTTTAAGATGATTCAAGAGTGAATTTAACTATAAACTAACTAAAATGGATGAAAATGATGGAAATTATGAACTCAAATGGCTATAGTGATAATGCATAAAGTTGTGGATCCATATTATAAAAAGGATGCCTTTGTTTATAGAATTCAAGAGTTGAAGAATAGAGGAAATTAGTGAATGTGGGATAAATTGACTGCCAATGATAATGTGTGAAGTTTCACAATTCTATTGGATGAGGGTGGAGCACATTTTGGGAAATGTGTGAATGGAGGAGGATGGAAGTGAAGTAAATGTTGTTGGTTGAGAATTTAAAACTAGTGTAAGAGGAATTGAATGATATTTGCGAGAATGTAAGGAGATTTGAAAGGTATTTGAAAAAATTTGGAGGGAAATTTAAAGAGTGGTTATTTAGAGTATTCCTTGGAATATTCCTTGGTGAGGGAAAATATATGAATTAAATAATTAATTGAAATTATTTTCATGTGAAACTCGGTTAGTTGACCATGGTTGCTTTAACTCTTGAAGAGTTAAAAGTTGGAGGATTTGATAATGATGATTAGAAATCTAATTTAGGATTAATTAATTGGAGAGGATTAGGAGATGTGGCATTTGATTTGATTGATTTTTAATCAACTAAGAGGATTATAAGAGTATTTAATTAAATAATTTGATTTAATTAAATAATATGAATAATTAGTTTAGAAGGATGAATTAATCAAATAAATTTAATTATTTGATTAATAACTGAATTTTTTGATTTTAATTAAATAATGTTGATTATTCAATTAATTGATCAATTTGAGGTGATTTTAGAAGAAATAGTGTTAGTTGATTGAAATCATATGCATAGTATCAATCAAGACTTTTTTCGGTGTTACATATACATTATATATACTATATACTATATTATATTTAATACATAGGATATATTAAATAATATATATTTTATACTATATAATATATAAATAATATATTTACTACATGTTATATACCTTATACTCTCTCTCTCTCAACACTCTCCCTCTCTCCCTCTCTCCCTATCAATTATCTCTCTCTCCCTCTTAGGTATCTCTCTCCTCTCCCTCTCAACTCTCTCTCTCACACAATAACTTTCTCTCTCAGGTCTCTCTCACTCTCCATCTCCCTCGCAGGTATCTCCCACTCACTCTCTCTATCTCTCTCTCTTAGGTCTCCCTCTCTCTCTCACTATCAATTTTCCTCTTAGTCTTTTCTATCTCTCTCTTAGGTCTCTCCCACTCCTTTCTCTCTCAAGTATCTCCCACTCACTCTCTCTCCCTCACCCTCCCTCTATCTATCTCTCCCTCTCTCCCTCCTTCTCAAGTCTCTCCCTCTCTCTCTCACTCTCTCTCCTTCATAGGTCTTTCTCTCTCTCCCCCTCTCAAGGTTCTTTGTCTCTCACTCTCCATCTACCTCATAGGTATTTCTCTCTCACTACACACACTCTCTATCTCCATCTTATGCCTCTATATCTATCTCTCTTAGGTATCTCTTACTCTCTCTAAGTATCTCCCACTCACTCTCTCCCTCTCAATTTCTCTCCTCTCTCTCTCAGCTCCCTCTCAGTTCTCTCCCTCCCTCTCTCAGGTCTGTCCCACTCTCTCTCTCACCCTCTCCCTCTCTCAAGTCCATCCCATGCCCTCTCCCTCTCTATCACTCTCCATCTCCCTCCCTCCCTCCCTCCTCTCTCCCTCCTCTCTCTCTCCCTTTAAATTCTCTCCTTAAGTCTCTTTCCCTCTTAGTTCTCTCTCACTCAAGACTCTCCCTCCCACCCTAACTAGATAATGTCTCCCATCTCTCTCTCTCTCTCTCTCTCTCTCTCTCTCTCTCTCTCTCTCTCTCTCTCTCTCTCTCTCTCTCTCTCTCTCTCTCTCTCTCTCTCTCTCCTCTCTCTCTCTCTCTCTCTCTCTCTCTCTCTCTCTCTCTCTCTCTCTCTCTCCCAATCCTCTCTCTCTTACATCTCTTCCACACACTAACTGGATAAATCTCTCTCCATATCCCTCTCTCTCTCTCTCTCTCTCTCTCTCTCTCTCTCTCTCTCTCCCTCTCTCTCTCTCTCTCTCTCTCTCTCTCTCTCTCAAGTATCTCATCCTCTCTCCTCCAGGCCTCTCTCTCTCTCTCCCTCTCCCACCTCTCTCTCTCTCTCTCTCTCTCTCTCTCTCTCTCTCCTCTCTCTCTCTCTCTCTCTCTCTCTCTCTCTCTCTCTCTCTCTCTCTCTCTCTCTCTCTCTCTCTCTCTCCCTCTCTCCCACCCTTTGTTTCTCTTGGATCTCTCACTCCATATATCCCTCCCACCCTACCTTAGTCCCTCTCAGGTCTCTCCCTCTCCCTCTTTGTTTCTCTCAGGTCTCTCTTACTCTTCATCTCCGTCTAAATTCTTTCTCTCTCTTTCTCACTCTTTAGTATCTCTCTCCCTCCATCTCTCCCTCCCAGGTCTCTCTCTTTTACTCTCTCTCTATCCATCCCACCATCTCTCTCTTGGGTCTCTCACTCCCTCTATCCCTCCCACCTTACCTAGACAAGTCTCTCTTAGGTTTTTCCCTCTATGTCTCCTCCCAAACCCCTCTCTCAGGTATATCTCTCTATCTCTCTCTCCCTCTCCCCCTCTCAAGTCTCTCTCTTGCTCTCCCTCCCTCTATCCCTCCCACCCTCTCTCTCTTAGGTCTCTCACTCCCTCTATACCTCCCACCCTACATAGAAAACTCTCTCTCAATCCCTCTCTCCCTCTCAGGTCTCTTCGTCCTCTTATCCCTCCCACCCCCTCCATCTCTTAGGTATCTCCCTTGGTCACCCTACCTAGATAACACACACTCTCTCTCTCTCTCTTGATATCCTTCGCATTTCTTTCTCATTCTCTCTCTCCCTCTCAAGTCTCTCTCTTAGGTCTCTCCCTCCATCCATCTCACACCCTCTCTCTCTATGTCACTTTATATAAATTATAATGTAGTATATAATATATTCTATGCATTAAATATATTATATAATATATATTACATAATATTAATATAATATATAATATTTAATATATACCATTTATAATATATAATATAGTATAATATATTAATAAAATAATATGGGTAAGTGCACCAATATATGACACAAAAATGGCTCTTATGGTACCACTTTCATCTGAAATCAGCAAAATTTGATGCACATGAGAAAATGAAGATAGTTAGACTCAAAATTTGAAGATGCAGTAAGAACAAGAGTTGAAGTGCTCTGGGTCTAGTTTCTAAGATATATTTTTTTAAAATTAATGAATATTATGGGTTTCAAAAAGGAGGGGAAAAATAGGTCATGTTTTTATCAAAAAAATAGCATAGTGTCTGAGGGCCCCCCTTTGTCATTAACTTTCTTTTTGAATTTCAAAAATATTAATGGTGATAAATTAGCTAACACCATGTAGTTTATTCTCATTCTTTCAACTAATTTTTTAAATAAATATATAATATTTTATAAATTTTCAAAGTGGACAAATCCTGAAAAGCTAAAATTTGAGTGTGCTTCCCCTATTTTTTTTTTAAATTAATCAAAAATTGATTTTTTTCATCATGTGTAGAATGAGAGTCTAGTTTTAAAAAAAATGTAATTTGTTTCATGATTTTATGAACGAGTAAAAATCTATCCTAAAACAAGAACATGTTGGGTTTTGACAAAAAATGGAGGCAATAATAAGGGAAGTTATGGATGGAAACCTTAACTTAATGAAAACATAAAAATATATATATTTAGATAGCTAAGAGAGAGCCTAATGTCATCACATATTTTTTATAAACTTGCATTGAAAGACATCCAAACATGATGGTTAGCAAAGCCAAAAATATGTGAAAATTTGGTAAATCTTGAGAAAATCACATCCATCAGTAGCTCATTTGGAAAGCATAAATTTTTTTTCTTTCCAAATAGGATGCATCATTTGGATAGTTCCAAATTTTGTGCTCACCAAATGAGCTACTTTGGAAAAAACTAACTTTTCTTTCTCTTTGCTCTACCACTTTGATAATGCTTAGAGTTTGTAGGTTATGATCATTGATGGATAGTTGAGGTTTTACCTTTCAAACCATCTATGCCTCCTTCCATATTAACCAATATGTACACATTCTCTCTCAACCCTCTCTATCTCTCTCCTACACTCTCTACCTTGTCTTCCATCCTTAGGCTTTAAGGTATATAGATGAGGGTTTAATGTATAGGATAAACCCCCCTCTTAGGCCTCTTCCTTCCTATATCCCTCCCACCCCCTCTCTCTCAAGTCTCTCCCTCCCTCTATCCCTCCCACCCCCTCTCTCTCAAGCCTCTCCCTCACTTTATACATTCCATCCTATATCTCTTAGATCTCTCAAACCCACTCTCCCTCTCTCAATTTTCTCCCTCCCACCCTAACTACTCTCACACCCCCTCTTTCTTCCACCCTAACTAGAAATTTCTATCTCCCTCACTCTATACCTCCCACCCTCTATCTCTTGTATCTCTCACACCCTCTCTCCTCCCAAGTCTCTCCCTCCCACCCTAACTAGACAACTCTCTCTCCCTCACTCTATCCCTCCCACCCTCTATCTCTTGGATCTCTCACACCCCCTCTCCCTCTCTCAAGTCTCTCCCTCCCACCTTAACTAGATAAATCTCTCTCCCTCATAATTTTATCTCTCATGGGAGAGATATGTCTCTCCCACTCCCTCTAAAGTCTCTCTCTCTTAGGTCTCTCTCTCTTAGGTATCTCTCTCTCAGGTCTCTCTCACTCTCAAGTCTCTCTCTCTCAAGTCTCTCTCTATCAGGTCTCTCTTAGGTGTCTCCCACTCCCTCTTTCCCTCTCTCTCTCTCTTAGGCCTCTCCCTCAAAATATCCCTCCCACCCCCTCTCCCTCTCTTAGGTATCTCCCCCCACCCTAAATATATAACTCTCTCTCTCCCCCTCAGTCTCTCAGGTCTCACTCCCTCCCACCCTAGCTATACTATTATCTCTCACTCCAACACCCTCTCTCACACTCCCTCAAAATATCCCTCCCACCCCCTATCCCTCTCTCAAGTCTCTCCCTCCCATCCTATATAGATAACTCTCTTTCTCTAATAGTATTATCTCTCTCTTAGGTCTCACTCCCTCCCACCCTACTTAGACAAATCTCTCGCACTCCAACTCTCTCTCTCACACTCCCTCTCTCTATCTTAGGTATTTCTCTCTTTGTCTCTCTCACTCCATATCCCTCTCTTAAGTCTATATTTCTTTCTCCCTCTCATCTCTCTCTCTCAATTCTTTCCCCCCACCCTAACTAGATATCTCTCTCCCTCTCAAGTCTCTCTTTTAGGTCTCACTCCCTCCCACCCTACCTATACTACTCCCTGTCACTCCAACCCCATCTCTCACACTCCCTGTCTCTTATGTCTCTCCCTATAAATATCACTCTCACCCCTTATCCCTCTCTCAGGTCTCTCCCTCCCATCCTAACTAGATAACTCTCTTTCTTTGATGTAGTATTCTCTCTCTTAGGTCTCACTCCCTCCCACCCTATCTAGAGAAATCTCTCACTCCAACCCACTCTCTCACACTCCCTCTCTCTCCCTCTTAGGTTTTTCTCTCACTATATCTCACTCCTCCCACTCTCAAGTCTCTCTCTCTCTCTGGTATCTCCCTCAAAGTATCCCTCCTAACCCCTCTACATCTCTCAAGTCTTTCCCCCCACCCTAAATAGATAAATATCTCTCTCCCTAAATCAAGTCTCTCTCTCTCTTAAGTCTCACTCCTCCCACCCTCACCTAGACTAATTTCTCTCACTCCAATCCCCTCTCTTAGGTCTCTCCCTTAAAATATCCCTCCCACCCCCTCTCACTCTCTTAGGTCTCTCCCTCCCATCCTAACTAGATACCACTCTTTCTTTGATGTAGTGGTCTCTATCTCTCCCACCCTACCTACACAGATCTCTCTCACTCCAACCCCCTCCCTCTCCCTCTCTCTTAGGTCTTTCTCTCTATCTCACTCACTTTATCTACCTCTCTTAGGTCTCTCCCTCAAAATATCCCTCTCAACCCCTCTCCCTCTCTTACATCATTCCCCCCCACCCTAACTAGATAAATCTCTCTCCCTAAATCAATTATCTCTCTCTCAAGTCTCATTCCCTCCCACCCTACCTAAACTACTCTCTCTCACATTCCCTCTCTCTCAAGTCTCTCCCTCAAAATATCCCTCCCACGCCCTCACCATCCCATCCTAACTAGATAACCATATTTCTCTGATGTAGTAGTGTCTCTCTCTTAGGTCTCACTCCCTCCCACCCTACTTAGAAAAATATCTCAGTCCAACCCAACCGCCTCTCTCTCCTTTTCAGGTCTTTCTCTCTCCCTCCAAATCCATCTCTCGAGTCTTTATCTTTCTCTCTCCCTCTCATATCAAAGTATCTCTCTCAATTCTCTCTTAGTTTTCTCTCTTCATTGTCTCCCAATCCCTCTCTCACAAGTCTCCATCAAAATATCCCTCCCAACCCCTCTCCTTAGCTAAAAGTATCTCCCCCACCCTAACTAGATAAATCTCTCTCCCTCTCAAGTATCTCTCTTAGGTATCACTCCCTCCCATCCTACCTAGAATACTCTCTCTCACTCCAATCCCCTCTCTCACACTCCCTCTCTCTCAAGTCTCTCCTTCAAATGTCCCTCCCACCCCCTCTCACTCTCTTAGGTCTATCCCTCCCATCCTAACTATATAACCCTCTTTCTTTAATGTAGTAGTCTCTCTCTCTAGGGTCTCACTCCCTCCCACCCTACATAGAAAAATATTCCATTCCAACCCACTCTCTCACACTCCCTCTCTCTCTCCCTCTCGGGTCTTTCACTCAAAATCCCTCTCTCAAGTCTTTATCTTTCTCTATCCCTCTCGTCTCTCTCGTCTCTCAGGTCTCTCTCTCAAGTGTCTCCCACTCCCTCTCTCTCAAGTCTCTCCCCCCACCATAACTAGATAACTTTCTCTCGCTCTCAAGTCTCTCTCTTAGATCTCACTCCCTCCCACACTACCTAGATAACTCTCTCACTCCAAACCCCTCTCTTTCTCCAACTCCCTCTCTTAGGTCTTTATATTTCTCTCTCCCTCTCATTTCTCTCTCAAGTAACTCTCAGTAAAGTCTCTCTCTCTCTCAGGTGTCTCCCACTACCTCTCTCTCAAGCCTCTCCCTCAAAATTTCCCTTCCAACCCCTCTCCATCTATTAGGTTTCTCTCCCCCACCCTAACTAAATATATATCTCTCTCCCTCTCAAGTATCACTCCCTCCCACCCTACCTAGACTACTCTCTCACTCTAACCCCCTCTCTCACACTCCCTCTCTCTCAAGTATCATTCCCTCCCACCCTACCTAGACTACTCTCTCACTCCAATCCCCTCTCTCTTAGGTTTCTCCCTCAAAATATCCCTCTCTCCCTCTCATAGGTCTCTCCCTCCCATCCTAACTAGATAAACCTCTTTCTTTGATTTAGTAGTCTCTCTCTCATGTCTCACTCCCTCCCACCCTACCTAGAAAAAACTCTTTCACTCTAACCCCATCTCTCAAGTCTCTATCATTATCTCTCCCTCTCATATCTTTCTCTCAGGGATAATGTTAAGGGATTAGGGTTGATGGTGTAATGTGTAGTGTATAGGGTAGAGGGTAGAGGGTTGGAAAATTAGGGTCAAGGGATTCAAGTTTAGGGTTTAGGGTTTAGGATTTAAGGGATAGTGTTGAGGGATTAGGGTTTAAGGTATAGGGTTGATGGATTAGGGTCAAGGTTTGAGGATTCAAGGATTAAGGTTGAGAAATTAGGGTTGAGGGTTTAAGGTTTGAGGATTAAGGGATTAAGGTTGAGCAATTATGGTTGAGGGTTTGAGGTTTGAGGTTAGAGGGATTAGGGTATAAGGTATATGGTTCAGGATATTAATCACATATCTCTAAAGATACATATTAGATCCCACTTTTACATTTAGCATCCCCTAGATGCTTAACCCACTCTCCAAAGGCTATAACCTATGATCATCTATCACAAATCATGACATATTTATTGGACTTGTTATTGTGCCAAAATATCGACCTGCCAATGCTCGATACAAGCTTTAGTTAAGAACCACAGGAGGTGGTTAGACCATGTCACAAACCCAAATGTTAGTGCTACAAGGAAGACCAAGGGCCACACCTTGCAACAATCCCCCCAGCACAAGCTGGGGGTTTGAACCTATGACCAGCTCTGATACCAATTGTTGGAATTTTCGTTGCACCAAAAGATTGACCTATCAATGCTCAATACAAGCTTCAGTTAAGAACCACACAAGATAGTTAGACCATGTCACAAACTCAAGTGCTAGTGCTACAAAGAATACCAAGGGTCGCACCTTGAAACAATATTATCTATTTTTCATTGTAATCATTCTTTATTCAAGTCTTCAAAGTATCATAATTAATATTTTTAATTGTAATCCTTTTAAATATTCAAGTCCTAACAATGCATCACCTTTACTTATACCCAAGTGTAGTTAAATGTTGTGTCCTTAGTTTTTCTTATTCTCAATATTGGAGTCCCAACAATGCATCACATTTGGTGCTCACCAAATTTGGTGAGTGCTAAATATTCCTTTTCCAAATATGGTAAAAAAAGGAGTTGACCCCATGATTCATGCCCATAATTATCTATATTTATCTTGTTATGCATTTTATCCAACTCAGAAATGCCTTTTTATGTAGTTGACTTTTGTTGTACCAAATTATTCTTGATCCATCACCTTTCTAGCACCAATTTTCATGATAGACAATGTAGAAGAAGAAAATTTGAAGTTTGTACATCATTTTTTCATTATCTCAGGTAATATTGATATTTTGGTACAATTGAAATGTTTATATTGATTTTTTTATTTTATTTTTGACAATATAAACCATTCCTTTCATGATTTTATTAATCATAATAGTTTTACATACAATTCAACATTGAATTACATGGAAGTTGCATAAAAAAGTTTAATTTTTAGGAGTTTGAAGAAAAAAAAAGAAAAACATGACATAATTTAGATGAATTCATGTAAACTTATATAGAGGATATCAACTTAACACAAATTTTCATATGAATTCCATTTGCATTACTTATAGTAGTCCATTTCCATCATGGCTAGTGGAATTCACTCTTTTTCATTTTAGCTAGATGTTTATATTAAGTTTGGTTTTTCTTTTTCTTTTTTTGAAAATATAGACCAATCATTTGATGATTTTACTAATATTCATTGTTATACATAGAATTCAACATTAAATTAGATGGAAGTTACATATAAAAGTATAATTTTTAGGAGTTTGAAGATAAAAATTGAAAAAAATGACACAATAGATGAATTCATGTAAACTTATATAGATGATTTGAAAAATGCCTCAAGGAAATGCCTCAAACTAATGTAGTCTCATGGAATACAATGAAAACAAAATTCAATTGGTAGCTGCTCCTAGTTATTAGTTATGATGTGTGAAGTAATTGCATAAGAGTTGAACATAGGTTGACTTTCAAAAACGTTAGATTGTAATTGGAATTTTTTCATCTATAAACATCTAGTTACATTACTTATGCAATGCGAAGTAATGCTTTAAGTTTTAAAGATGTGCAATCCAATGTAGTCATTATGCTTTGAAATAGCTTGAATTCACTATCCTTTATTCCTTCTTATGTTTGCACAACTAAAACCAAAGAATATTGTCCTTATAATCATGATTATCAAAGTTTTCAAACTTCAAACTCTTCCCTACTACAACCATAATGACTTTGCATTTGCTCTGAACACTTTGTTGTCAAAGATTTACCTTTGGAGTTGATTTTTTCTTTGTATTTGATTTGAATCAAAGAAATGTGGTATTGTGGAGAGCTAAAATTCAACCCTTAAAAAAAATGCATTAAGAGAAAATCATTTCTAAAGAAGTTTCCCTCCATCTATGATATAAATATTTTTTGAAGTCGTACTACATGATGATATGAATCAAAAACTCATGAATAAAAATAATGATATTTGTGGAAAATGCACTCAATCTACAAGAAATCTTCCTTTCAGAGGTGCAATTTTTTGGAAAATCTCAAAATGCACTAAATTTGACCTAAAAAGAATGCATCATAAAATATAAAATACCTTGTTGAAGCTCACCATTCTACAAACCTTCTAAAAAAAATATAAAAACTATACCACTTTAACAAGAAAAATAGCATTGTGTGTGGCACGATAATCCATGGGTTTTATATAGACAAAAAAATTGACATAGTGAGGGCTTCAAGAAGTGGGAAAAAAATAGTTGGTATGTCCAACATTAGGTGTATTTAGGGGAAGTGAGAGTGACATGCCTTTTTTTCCACATATTACGAGATTCCTGTCACTAATATTATGAGGCGTGTTTGTTTGAATTGTATTTGAATTCAATTTTTTAGGCATAATTTTGCTAGCACTAGCTAATTACTGTGACAAATTTATGGGGAATGTTAGAATCATTCAGAAGATGGTGTTTAAATTTTATTTGTATTTTTTATGGAATTATGAGCCATAGCAGCAAGGAAGTGAACTATTTGATAAAATTCTTTGGTTGACATGTATGGAAAATGTGGTAGCATAGAAAAGGAAATGAGATGTTTGAAAAAATGTCTCAAATAAATGGGGTCTCATGGTGATACATCAAAGTATTTATAAGAAAATATACTTTCACTAGGGAAATAAACATAGTAAGGAATTTGAAATAGTGAAATAGAAGATAATTCATTCTCCTATTTTAGCTCTTCATGATACAAAAAATCCATTTGAAGTAGAAATAAATGCTCATGAATACACCATGGTTGTTGTCTTGCTTCAAGGTGGTAATCCTATATCTTATCATTCAAAAGCTTTTAGTTTAGTAGTTAGAGGGTATTTAATTTATGATAAAGAGTTATATGCACTAGTTCAAGCAATTAAAAAATGTAAACACTTTATTTTATAAGGATACTATTGTGCATACTTACTACCAACCTCTATAATATTTATAAGCACAAAGTAAATTACAACAAGCAAGACACTTCAAATGGATTGACAGTTCCATTTGATAATTAATTATAACATAGGACTAACAATATTATGGAAAATATATTGTCTAGGCCACCTATTTCAGCAGTGGTAATCACAAAGAGACTTATTTTGAATAATATGCACATGATAAACATTTTGGTAAAAATGTGATGAACTTTTATCTTCAAGATGGGTTGTTATATAGAATAGGAAAATTATGTGTACCAAGTGCACAAAGGCTTCTACTAATGAGGGAAGAACATACCTCCAAAGTGGTGGGTCACTTTGGCATGGAAAAAACAATGGCTTATTTTAAAGGTGTGTGTTTTGGCCCAAGAAGCAACAAGAGGTAGAAATTTTTTTTAGAAGTTGTCAATTGTGTTGCACTATAAAATGTAGAACAAGGAATGCATATGCCTTTTCCTATTCATACAAGACCATGGGAAAGTGTTTCTATGGATTTTGTGAGAGATTCTCCTATGAGTAGATATAGGAATGATTACTTATTTGTGATAGTTGAGAGATTTAGCATAATATGTGCTAGAATGAGTTGTATAAAGACTCTCACAAGAAAAGAGGAAGCAAAAATGTTTTTTTTAACAACGTATGGATACACTTTGAGCTTCCTAACTCATAATTTCTAACATGGATACATGGTTTAGAGAGTTTTGGTCTACCTCATGGAGCATGATGAACATAAAGCTAAAGAAAAGTAGAACCTTTCAAGAACAAACAAAAAATCATACAAAAGTGGTCAACTAGACCTTGGTGTAGCATATATATGTTGTGCATAAAATCTAGAAAATTGTGGTAGCATAGACATGTTTCATAAAATCCTTTGGTATACATGTATGGAAAATGTGATAGCATAGAAAAGGAAGTGAGTTGTTTGAAAAAATTCCTCAAAGAAATATGGTCTCACGATAATTTCCATCACCATGAGACCACACTTGTTTGAGGCATTTTTTCAAACAGCTCATTGCCTTGTTTCATAAAATGTTTTGGTAGACATGTATTAAAAAAGCTTTGGTAGACATGTATGAAAAATGCTTTGGTAGAAATGTGTGAAAATGTGGTACCATAGAAATGTTTCATAAAATTCTTTGGTAGACATGTATGGAAAATGTGGTAGCATAGAAAAGGTAAGGAGCTATTTGAAAAAAATCTTCAAAGAAATATGGTCTTATGGTGATATCCATCACTGTGAGACCACATTTAGATTTGAGACATTTTTACAAACAACTCACTTCCTTGTTTCATAAAATGCTTTGGTAGACATGTATGAAAAATTCTTTGGTAGATGTGTATGAAAAATACTTTGCTAGACATGTATGAAAAATGATTTGGTAGACATGCGTGAAAAATAATTTTCTAGAAATGTGTGAAAAATGTTGTAGCATAGACATGTTTCATAAAATGCTTTGGTAGAAATGTATGGAAATTGTGGTACCATAGAAAAGGAAATGAGTTGTTTGAAAAAAATGCCTCAAAGAAACGTGGTCTCATGGTGATGTCCATCACCATGAGACCACATTTCTTTGAGGCATTTTTTCACACATGAGACCACATTTCTTTCAAGAATTTTTTCAAATAGCTCACTACCTTGTTTCATAAAATACTTTGGTAGACATGTATGAAAAATGTGGTAGCGTAGACAGGTTTGATAAAATGCTTTGGTAGACATGTATGGAAAACGCGGTAGCATATAAAAGGTAGAACACATTTCTTTGAAGCATTTTTTCAAACAACTCTCTAACTTGTTTTATAAAATGCTTTGGTATACATGCATTAAAAATTATTTGGTAGACATGTATGAAAAAAGTGGTAGCATAAAAATGTTTCATAAAATTCTTTGGTAGAAATGTATTAGCTATTAGTTATGCAACATGTAGTAATTATTTGAGTTTGAAATATATGCAATGCAATTTAATCAACGATATAAATATGTTTCATTAAATTATTTGGTAGACATGTATGAAAAATGTTATGGCTATGGTTAGTGAGAATTACTTACTGTTGACAACAATTTTACTTGCAGTAAATAGATTGAATAAAATCTCCACATACAATACCATGAAGAACCTATCCTTCTTGAAAGACATGGAACAAAGACAACCTAAGGTGAAATTTTGCATTCACGGAGCAAAGATTGACTTTTGTTCAATCCCAAAAGTCTTCGATAACCAGGTCATGGTTGCACTAGGGTAGCTCTCAGGTAATGATGTGATATTTGTTGTTAATCTCAAAGGGACTATGGTTATTTCTATCTTTACTAAGAATTACAAAAATTTCACATAAAACTTCATTTCATCATCAAATAATATCATGAAATCAAAATATTCAATGTAATATTTCATGAACATCACAAATTATTTGCTATCACTTAAGTAAATTTAGCATTAAGCATTCAACAACTTCATGGAAAATAAAATATTTTCAACAAAATTATTTCCATTCACTTATATTTTTTGGAACATTTTGAAAAATATTAAACATCTATTCTAAAAAATATATATAAAAATACTGAAAAAATAAAAGTTTCTATCAGTTATTCTCCATGGATTCCCTAAATAAATAATCAAAACAAAGCAAACTAATTTATATTTCACCAGATTGCTTCACAACTACATACAAAATAGTGCAATCTTTTAAAGAGAGTGTTTCATTTATGGACACCAAGTAGGTTTTGTATGCACCCTTAAATGGTGTAGCATACAGTTTGTTTGGACAAACTCATAAAACTAGCTACAAAAGATACTTAGATAGGTAGCTATCCACAAATCTCTTATATTAATTAATGTCTACATGCATACAAAGTTTTATGTCAGAATGGTTCAAAAAATAGGAAAAAAAGAACAAAACTTAAAAGAAGTTTTTTCTCCTTCGACATCCACAAATTCCAAACCTAAAATAAAAATGTGCGAGGAGATGGCCTTTTATAGAAACAAGGCACATAGAAGTTCAACTTAAAAGTTTATCCAAAGAATTAGAAACAACAAATTAAAATGCACCACGTAGCATCTGCCAATTGTCATCAAGAACATTCTAGAATAAGTCAAAGCTTTGACTTTGTCTGCAACAACACTTTTCTTCATACTTTAGCATGAACACTTTGTAACCATCAAGGCTACTAGCTTCCTTTCAAAACACTAGAATGAGAAACACCTACCGGGATTGGTATCAACCTGAAAATTTAAAATTAAAACAACAAATGAACATCATTATATTTTTGATATCTATTATTCGGTTCTTTTCATTTTAGCTTATGACTCAAGCTCTAGGATTATTCCTTCTTTCTTTAATTGATACTCTCAAAAATCCCTTAATACTTGATGTATGTGCTCTTTTGAAATTCTTCATATTGCTCTCCAAGTGAGCTTGAGCCTCGTATATTCTTTAGTTACTTGAAGTATGATGTCATTTTTCTATGCTTTGTTTGTTTCATATTTGATTATAACATTTCTGCACTGTATTATTTTGTCAATAACCTCTCACCTCAGCAATTGAACAAGATCTTTATTCATCCTCTCTATCAATTCCTTCAAATCTTTAGCTTCCTTTCCCTCTTGTCCTGATGTTTAAGGATCAAAGCCTTACATGTCAATATTTCAATAAATTCTTGATTTTCACTAATCAGTCTTCTACAATCAACATTGACTCTTTCAAATCCTTCAATACATTGTATTATTATGTCACCTTCCCATTTCAGCTATTTCTTCCATTTTCTTAGAAATGAGATTTTGTCCTGATATTACATTATTTTGTATTAACTCTTGGTTGTTTTTCTCCATGAGAATTTCAATATTTCACCTTTCATCAATGACCTACTCCTAGAAAAATTTACATTCATCTTCAAATATTTTCAATTTCTCTAAATGATGATATGCTTCCTTCTACTTTCTTATTGCATCTGTAATAAATTCATCTCCCTACTTCACCTAGTATTCAATCCATTCTTCAAATATATTCATCTTATGATGAATTGCAACAATGGCATCTACCTACTCTTATGACATCAACACTAGATGTTGGGATAGTTCAACTTGTTCTCGATCAAATAAATTCAATGACTTAATAAAGTGTTCCAAGGTAGCAACCCATTCCTTCAATTATCTTTTCTTTTGTTTATATTTGTGTACTCTAGAAATAGTAGCATTTAAATTTACCTTTATTTCTTCCAATTCTTGCTGCCACAATGAGTGTCCAAGATGAGCATTTGTAATCTTATACTACTTAGGCATTATTTCAGGTTTGTCCTTACCAATTGTTGGAGTGGCTATCTAAATAGTTTTGTTTCCATCTACATCCCTCTGTATGACATGCTTTATCTTTTCTCTGTGCCTTGGTTTAAGAGTAATTCTTGTATAAAATTATTGAGATTCAGAGGTAATATTTCCACTTCCATTGGAGAAGCTAATTCCCTGATCAACCAATCAAGTGTATCATCATCTTGATGTACCTTTGTAACCTTTCCTTGTCCTTGTTTATTGCTTGTTTTAGGAACTTCTTCTCTTTGACTTGCCAAATTTTCAAAAATGGGGATTTCTTTAGTGATATCTAGTATAGATTTGGGATTAATAGGGTCTAACACTATCTCCTTTGTTTGGAGACTTATACTTTCCTATCTATCTAGATTTTCTATTTCATCTCTCTAAACATTATCTTCTTCATTTATTGCTACACCAGGATTCTCTTCATTTCCAGTTCCATCTCCTACAAATTGTTTAGCTTCTTCTTCTGGAATTTCAGTTTCAGCATGGCCTTTCTCTCATTCTTCAAAGACCTGCGAGTCTTCATTAACATCTTGCACATTCCCAAGAGAAGGCTGGGAATAGAGAGTATCTTCAACAACCCTTTCATCAATAGGATTCTACTCTACAATTTCCCATTTTTCCATTTCAAGTATGCTAGGGTTTCCTACCTCTGAGGCAAGTGTTCCTTGAATAAACTCTTCTTCTTCAACATTTATGGGGTCAGAGCTCATATCCTGAATTTCTTCTATCATTGGGTGTACCATGGGTTTGTCTTTAGACTTATTTTCTTTCACTTTCTCCCATATAACACCCCACTTATCAACTTGTTCCTTGATTCTGGCTTCATATTCTTCAAAAATTTCCTCTAATGCTAGAGGATTCCTACCCAGTGCTTGCTTCATACTAGCCATATTAACAGAAGGGGGAGAGGTAAATAATGGTGTAGCCCTTTGAGATGCAAACCTGATTTGTGTACCAACATTCCCTATTGCTTATGTTCCTTCATCAATAGTTACTCTTGTTCTGGGTCTTGTTGTAGAGGAAGATGCACCTTTAGGTCTCAATTTTGTTTTATCTTTACCTGTCTCTACATCTTTTTGTCTACTAGATGGTTTTATGGGAATTTCCTATCTTATTGCTTCAGGGGTTCTTTCTTCAATTCTAACACCTGGAGTAGCCTTACTAGTCTTTCTTTTCTTCTTGGTAGGCTCTCCACTTTCAAAAGCCATTTCATCTCTTTGTTTTCTTTCTTTATCTTCTAAGAAGATGGGTTCAATTCCTCTTTCTCTCAATTTTTTGAAAAAATCATCAATCCAATGTTGAGTATACCTTAGGACTAGCCTAGTAAAGTCATCAATCAATGTCATGTCTTCATCATCAAAACTTGGGTCTAGAATAGGTCCATCATATACCCTATTAGCATTATAAAATTGGTTCAACACCTGACCATTGTCTTCTTCCACTTGGTCTAGGATTTCATAAATCTTGAGCATTCAAGCAAATCCTAAATTCATTCTTTCATACTTTCTTCTTCTTTCCACATGCTCGTCTTCACAATTAAGCCAATAATATTCTAAATGAGGCACATGAGCATGATAACCATCTATATTTTTAGAAATATTTCTGTCAATATCATAGTACACTCTTTGGAGTGGAAATTCTTCGAAATGGTAGGTCCTCAACTCTTCTTCACACAAATTAGTTACTCTAATTGCACTACACGTGTAATTTCCTATTGTGATGGGAAATTTAAGAGGCCTTTTTGCGAGCATGGCTATAAAGAGCCTGAGATGGTTTTCACTATCTCACTAATTCTAATGAAATAATTTTATCTTTAGGATACTTGGGAAACATGAATAGGTTTTCATTAAATCCCTCCACTCTAATGTAGGAGTAAGTTGGGAAATCTATGTACTAGCCTCCCATAGGCCGAATGGAACTTTGTGCTTCCAGGGATAGTTTTTTACATTTATCACCTTCCATTGTTCTCACTAGTTTTATAGAGAAGAAATTATTAACTTTTTTGTAATCATCTTTATACCCATGGACGGTGATTTGGGGTAAATGTGCATATATCAAACTATTACCAACTTGCGTGCTTGGAGTACCAATCTATTTTAACCCTTGTTTACTGGCTCTCATAACACATGAGTAAATAATGTATGATGACACATAGAAGCATCTGGTTTTGGGGAATGTAGTAATCTATTCATGTAGTATGTCACTTATGGGTGCTCATAATTTCTCTATTATGCTTCTCAAAAACCTTATAGGAAAGAGAAAATCAGAACAAAAGAAAGATGGAAAACTAAAACTGAAAGATAGATTTGATGAAATTTTAAAGAAAACTTTCCAATTTTTTACTTTTACAAAAAAACAATAAAACACTGGACTATGGTAAAAGAGGAGATTACCAAGATTGGATTTTTTTGATTACTAAAATCCTAGCGGAGCTAGAGTATTTTGAAGATACAAACTCTTTTGGCTAATTTCTAGTAATAGACTAAACATTAAGAGCATACAAAAACACCAAAACTAGGAAAACAAAAAGGTTATAACAGCAAAGAGGCCAAGTGAAAATGAGACAAAAAAACTAGCAACTAGTCAAGCAACAAAAAGGAAAAAATAAAAAAGGGGGGGTCCACATTTTTCCAAGGGGAAAAATGGGGCATGTTGTGAGACCACACAACAACTAGAAACCAAAAAAACTAAAAAAAACTATAGAAATTCAATTCTAGATCTAACATCAATGTTCCAACTTTCTTTAGTATTCTAGTTATAAATCATGGGATCCTTATTCCATTTTCAAATTCTACTTCGGATAGCATGAAAAATTAAGTATTACTGAGCTCACGTGTGTGCAATTGATTATTTTTACTATTGTAAACTAAGAAATAGAAATCATTTTCATTAATCTACATAATATGACAATTCATTTTAAGCCAACTAGGGATAGAGCCTTTTTGCCAGTCAAGCATCCATAGACCCGAGAAGGTTATCTCTATAATTCCCCCAAACATAGCTCTACTATCGGTCAGGCTTCCATAGCCCTGATAGAGTTATTTAGATAGCCTAAAGAGTTGATAGCACTTTTTTTTTTAGGATATAACAATGATAGCTCATTTTTTGCTTTTGATATTGAAATAATAGCTCTTTTATCAACTTGCAAGCATTGAAGCCTGCTATTAGGTTGGGAATTACAGTGGTAGAAAAGGTAGTCTTTTGATTTTTCAATTAATGTGAACAACTATTATCCCAAATTTTAGTAGAATGATTTCAATGTATTTGTTTGTAGCTCAACATCAACTAAATGATTCGTGCTAATTAGAGCATATAAAATTGAATAATTCTCAAACAATTTATAAATAGAAAACTATTTCTGGTCAAAATAGAGATTAAAGTTCTATATTTGACATTCTATTTACTTGTAAACCTTCAAAGGTTCCCAATTAATGTAAATTCAAATGATGCAACACCCCAAAAAAAATGAAATGGAAAACAAACAAATAAAACAAAAAGAAACCAAATCAAAGAGACTATTTACAAAAACTATTTATAAGAAAACTATTTACAAGAAAACTATTTTTCTATGACTGAAAATAATTCTTTAGAAACTGTCCATTCATAGGAAATGGGATATCTTCACCAATCAAAGACTTTAATCTATAAGTGCTATCACCCAAGATTTCAGAAATTTGGTATGGGTTTGTCCATAATCTGTAAAAGTTACCATGTTCGCCTATACGTTCATGAGCTTTGTTCCAATATTGGACCAAATCAGATATTCTAAAAGTCTTTAGTTTAGCTCACTTCTCAAACCATTTTTTCACTACAGATTGATGTTTAGAAAAATTATCTATGGCTCGAGTATTTTTCTTATATAAATGCATCAATTGCAACAATCGAGCTTTTGTTTGATCATCTAATCCAATATATTTTCGTGCAAACTTCCAAGTAGGTATTTTTAAGTTTATAGGTACTATAGGATCTACCCCATAAACTAAATGATAAGTAGAATTCCCTAATGTATCTTTCATCCTAGTACGATCTACCCAAAGGGCGAATTTTAAATAAAAATTCCATTTTAGCTAATCCATTTCCCTATGGATAATAATTAGATGAAAATTCTAATGTTATGCCATATTCAAATGCCCAATTATAAAATTTCAATGAATCAAAAGTAGGGCCATTATCACATATCGATGCATATGGCATTCCAAACCTAGTGATAATGTTTTCTTCAAAAAAATTATGACCATGTCTGTAGTGCATTGCTTATTGGGGCATGCCTCTATCCATCGAGTACAATAGTCTGTAATGGTCAATATGAATCAATGACCAATGGAAGATGGAGGATTGATGGTTCCAATAAAGTCTAATCCCCATTGTGAAAAGGGACACATCTCCATCATTGGCTACAATGGTTGAGCATCAAATCTTCCTTTATCTAATGTTGTATGACATGTATGATAGTGTTTAATATGTTTATAAGTATCTTTAAAGATTGTGGGCCAGTAGTATCTTGCTCTTAAAATGAGGTGTGCAATAGCTAAAGGTGCTCCATGAGCTATTCCAAATTTATCATGTAGTTCCCGCAACACTTTATCGGCTTTTGTTCTGCTTAAGCATCTTAAAATAGATTCCTTCATGATTTCTTTTTAATAGAACCCCTCCTTTAATCATGCAACTCTATGAATTTATCTTGAGGGATATTCTTTGATTCCTTTGCATATGATCAAGGAAAGTGTGACTGACTAAATAATTCCAAATTTCTGAATACCAATCTTCTTGATCCTTTTCATCCAATGTGTATTATTGACTTGAGATTTGGGGATCTATTTTTGCAATAGATTTAACCAAAGCTTGTCCCCAGACCAACCTCATGGGTATGATGTTTGAATCATAGTCTTGTAAAATGGTGACCCATTTAGCTCTATTTTCTTTGAGCTCACTCTGTGTTAACAACATTTTGACAATTGAATCTGGTACAATGGATTTAACTTCAACATCTGTGTATCTCAATTCCACTTCCTTGAATGGATCGCTCATAAAAGAAATTGGTTTTTCTTCTTTATTTTTACTTTCCTATGTTAATATTGTTGCACAAGTGTGTCCCAAGGTGAATGAGTAAATATAAAAAGGCTTAATATAATATGGACTTACTAGTACTAGTGCTTCTATGATTGCAATATTTATAGTCTCTAAGGTGATCTTAGCTTCATTTTTCCAATCTATTTTGGAATATTTCTTTAACATATAATTGAGTTCCTTCACTATTTCGGCGAATCCTATGATAAATTTTTGAACAGAGTTAATCTTACCGAAATATGACTTCAATTCTTTTCTACTTCCTGGGGATATAATTTGAGTAATGCATTCACTCCATCTGGATCAATTGAAATACCATGTTCATAAATGATATGTCCTAGTAACTTTAATTTATTCACCCTAAAAATACACTCTTAGGATTTAGTGAAACTCCATAAGTTTCACACTTCTATAATATTATTCTGAGATCTCAAATGTGATCTCTTCTATCTTTAGAAAATATTGTAAGGTCATCCATGTAAATAATGATAAATTTTCCTATCAAATTCTTGAAAATCATAGTCCATGGCTCTCTGGAATGTACCTCCAACATTTATCAATCCAAATGGCATCCTTTTGTAAGCAAAATTTCCCCACTTTGTGGTGAAATTTGTTTTCATCTGATCTTCCCTCACTACTATTACTTGGTTATACCCAAAAAATCCATCCAAAAAGGACATCATATGTGAACCATTAGCTATCTATAACACTTCGTTGAGTGAGGGTAGTGGATAATTGTCTTTTCTAGACACTATTTTGAGATTTTGGAAATCTACACACAATCATATATCTCCATTTTTTTCCTTAGAGGGACTAAATTTTCCACCAAGTAGAATGTCTAATTGGAAAAATTATCTTTCCTGACAACAATTTTTGAACTTCCTTTTGAATTCAAGGCTCTAAGAGTGCATTCACTGGATGTTGTTTCTATTGCAAAGGTTTCACATCAAGCTTCAATGGTATAGTATGTGTACTTATGGAAGTGTCATATGTCTTTAAGTCTTCATATGTCGATACTATGAGTTTCCACTAATCTTTAAGTTCCTAAGCAATATTTTCCTTCTCTTCTTCAGTACATACCTTCCCTATTAGTACATTTTAGGATCTTCTTTATTATGAAAATTATATAACTCAGATATTCCTCCCTCACTTTGAGGTAAATCTTGTTGTCTAACTATCTGGTCAATATCAAACAATCATTCTAAATCAATTATTCCTTTCTAGATATTATTATATCTACCTTGAGTTAATTCTTCATCTTGAATTTCACTATCATGGTGATCTATCTCTTCAATGATTTGTGCTTCAAAAATACATGAATTAGTAATGAATTCCAATATGTGATAGTCATCTTCAAACACTTGTAAGTTAGTAACATTATCAGGAACCAAGGGTAATTATACCAATTCAGTATGAATAGTTTTAGATCTAAGGTCTCTAAAGGTTCCAAAGTACAAGTAGCAATAGCTAGAGCATCAGCTATCTGATTGAATCTTCTAGGGATATGAGTAATATTGAATGTGTTGAAATCTTCAATTAAATCTCATACTATGTGTCGATAATTAGATAATATTTTGTAGTGGAAAATATATTTATTTTAGACTTGTTAAACTTTCTTCTTGATTGTCAGGATCAAGCCATGTATAAGGCCTTTGTATTCTACCACATTGCTGGTACATTGAAATGCAATCGATATGCAACAAGGAAAGACTTACCTTGCAGGTTGATAAGTTCCACTCCAATTCCAATTCCTTGTTTTGATTTTGATCCATCAAATTTGAGGACCCAAGCTTGATCATATATATCCAGTATTTTACCATTTTTTGACATCATCATATAAATATTTTCATTCTTACACATCTCTAGTTTAGTTCTTTTGGCATCATCATGTTTTGGACAATATTGACTCTCAATTCTACGAATTATCTCCAAACACATCATATAGCTATTTTCTAACTGTGTGGCATTATGCAATTTTTACCAGTCCTACAACAATAAATTTTTTTGTGAAATTTTACTTTTATTACACTCCTAAGCTTTTGCAATAATATTCTTCTAAAATTTATCATATGGAATATTATCCTCCTTAGAAGAATCACAATCTAATTCAATTAAGTCATCTATTCTAGGAGTTAGTTCATTAGATTTCCTTGCATCACAAGTGAAAGTTTCCTTAATTTTAACTCCTAAACTACGTATTTTATAAACTCCTAGTTCTACATCGATGTATAGAACTTCATTTTTTTATTATAATCTATGATCATGTATTTCATGCAAGCTCCTCTTTCAATCCTAATTTGATTAGGCACTCCTTTCCATGGTAACCACATGTGCGAGAAGTCGGTAGCCATGTATCCATTTAATGTTTTAGACCAATCTTTGCTTAAAAGCATACCATAATTATCAGGTATCTCCATGACTTGAATGTCAATATAGTATTGGATTCTAGGATCAAAGTCCATTTGCATGTGACTATTAGTCAACTCTACTACTACGTTTACCTCTGTCTTGTCAAGTTGAGTGACTTTCTTTAAATAATTTGTAGGGGTTAACCCCAATGTTTGGCATATGGATAATGACATCACATTAGTAGAAGCTCCAAAGTCTACTAAGTAATTATGAAGATTATTACCAAATATTCTCAAAGTGAGAAAAAATGATAGGGACTCTAATTTACCTTTATAAAAGGCTATTTGTGTGTCTGCTACGGGAATGGTGTTCTTTTCTTTTGCTTTAGCCTAACTATCTTTCACTTGAATATCCTTAGATTTTATTTCTTTGGGAAAATATTCTAAAATGTTTAAGAAAGCTTCCTTGATCATAAGCATCTTAATAAATTCTGAAAAAGAAAGACTAATCTTTACCTTCTTAATTTCTTCCACTAAATAATTAGTCAAACTATTTTGATTGGTGGAATCTATCTTTTCACCTCTTGAAACATTTGATGAATTCTAGTGAGAGGTCACCTTTGGTAGCCTAGGATTATTGCTTGATTTTTCTTTAGGTGGAGTGTTGAAGTTATTAGGCAAGATGGGCGTTGTTAAAGGGTCATTGAATCTACCTCCATTGTTAGGTTTATTCCTCATGTTGTAATGTATTAAATCATTAATCCTCCTTGTAAATGTTAAATCCTGTTGGTCATTCCTGGGAATGGTGTCTCATAGTGTCCTATATTCTATTAATGCAAGGTCAGCTAAGTTCACTTTTAATGTAAACTTTTCATCATTTGAATTATAATTGTCTAAAGGTGTTGATACTCCCCCATTATTAGGGCATGTATTTCATGGTCTAGGTGGCCTGGGAGCATTATATATTCAATTTTGAGAATTTTGATTATTATTTTGAGAGTAGAAATTTTGATTTCTTAATTGTGTAACCTCTATGGTCAATCTTTTGAATTGAGCTATAACTTCTTTCATGTCTTCTTTTTCCTTAGAAATTTTAACATGTGCATTTTCTTGAGTTTGTGAGAAAAAGAAATTTCCATTAGGACGTAGCTCTGTAATAGTTGGACTAGGGTGAGGGACTAAAGCTTGACTATTTCCTATTTGAAAGAAAGTATTTTGAGAAATTGTCCCATTCTGGACCACTACAGGATAAAAATTAGGAGTCATGGGATGACCTATAGGGACTCCATTTTCATTCGAGGTAGGGTAAATATTCAATCCATTTTTTCCATTTGTAGACGATCCATTTCCAAGATGTTTCAATTCTAAATTTACACTTACGGTTTCAGCATAGGCTTTCAGTAGAGTAGTGGGAGGATTGGAACTTCTCTTCACAAACATAGCATTCAAAGGATCTACTTTTGTATAATAAACTATGATAGTGGAAAAATTATCCACTATAAGGTGCTTATAACCTAGAATAAGCCTTTTGAAAAATATTATTAAAAGTGGTTATAGGTTATCCTTTGAACCTCTTGATTTGAGCGAATTGATGATATAACAAGGTAGGATTAGCCAATGTTCTAAACCTGGCTAAAAAATGAGTTTACATATCTTGTTGTGATCTGATGGAATTATGAGGAAATTTGATATACCACTACTAAACTTCATCACTCAAAGTATATGGTAACAATCGACACACAACATATTCATGTTGAATTCTTGCTTGAAAGCATGTATCTTTGAATATACTGATATGTTCTTCAGCATCTTTGTGGAAATAATACTTAGGAAACAACTTGTCAATAATTTTTGGTAAATCGTTATAAACAAAAAATTGAATTGGTGAATCCACATTAAAAAATGCCATCACTACATGAGGTGATCATGCAACAATGGCTGGAATCTTTGGATTTGCACATAAACTTGCAAAATTTTGAGGTCTAGACGATGTTCTACCACTAAGGTCAACTAAGGTCACCTGAGGATCACTAGATCAAGATATAGTTGTTCTATGAAAAATCTAGTTTAAACCCTATCAAAACTAAAAATAATAACAATAGGACCTCATTCTAGCACTAGTTCCTATTGACAATGGTTTTACTCATAGTAAATAGATCGAATAAAATATCCACAAACAAGATCATGATGAACCTATCCTTCTTGAAAGATATGGAACAAAGACAACCTAAGGGGAAAGTCTACATTCACAAAGCAAAGATTGACTTCCATTCAATCCCAAGTCTTCTATAACTAGGTCATGGTTGCACTAAGGTCACTCTCGGGTAATGATGTGATATTTGTTGTTAATCTCAAAGGGACTATGGTTATTTCTAGCTTTGCTAAGAATTACAAACATTTCACATAAATCTTCATTTCATCATCGAATAACATCATGAAATCAAAAGATTCAACGTAATATTTCATGAACATCATAAATTATTTGCTATCACTTAAGTAAATTTAGCATTAAGCATTCAAAAAATTCATGGAAAATAAAATATTTTCAACAAAATTATTTCCATTCACTTATATTTTTTGGAACATTTTCAAAAGTATTAAACATTTATTCTAAAACAAAATATAAAAAATACTAAAAAAAAAAAATTCTCCTGGTTATTCTCCATGGATACCCCAAAGAATTAATCAAATATGATCAAATCGCTTTCTATTTCACCAAATTGCATCACATCTACGTATAAAATGGTGCAAGCTTTTAAAGAGAGGGTTTCATTTATGGACATTGAGTAGGTTATGTATGCACCCTTAAATAGCACAACGTACAATCTTGTTTGGCCAAACTTACAAAACTAGCTAAAACAGATACTTGGATAGATAGCTACCCATAAAGCTCTGATATCAATTAATGTCTATGTACATACAATTTTTTGTCGAAATGGTTTAGAAAATAAGAAAAAAGAACACAACTTAAAAGAAGTTTTTTCTCCTCCGACATCCACA
Organism: Sequoia sempervirens; assembly: GCA_007258455.2. NCBI lineage: Eukaryota > Viridiplantae > Streptophyta > Pinopsida > Cupressales > Cupressaceae > Sequoia > Sequoia sempervirens. The sequence goes on along the minus strand of VDFB02272175.1, from coordinate 79,373 downwards.
AATTTTGAACTTAAAAAAAATGTGGGAGGAGATGGCCTTTTATAGAAATAAGGAACCCAAAAGTTCAACTTAAGATCTAGAGAATCAAAAACAACAAATTAAAATGTGACACATGGCATCTCCCAACTATCATCAAGAACATTCTAGAGTAAGTCAAAGCTTTGACTTTTTCCATAGAAATGCTTTTCTTCATACTGCAACATGAATACTTTGTATCCATCAAGGCTACTAGCTTCCTTTCAAAACATTGGAATGATAAACACCCACTAGGACCAGGATCAACCTGCAAATATAAAATTAAAACTACAAATGAACATCATTATATATTGAATATCCAGTTCTTTCCATTTTAGCTTATGACTCGGGCTCTGAGATTGTTCCTTCTTTCTTTAACTGATACTCTCCAAAAGCCCTTAATACTTGATGTATGCACTCTTCTAAAAATATTCATATTGCTCTCCAAATGAGCTTGAGTCTGGTATATTCTTTAATTACTTGAAGAATGATGTCATTTTTTTATGCTTTGTCTACTTCATATTTCACTATAACATTTTTGCATTGTATTATTTCGTCAATAACCTCTCGCATCAGTAATTGAACATGATCTTTATTTACCCTCTTTATCCATTCCTTCAAAGCATTAGCTATCTTTCACTCATATCCTAATGTTTGAGGATCAAAGCCTTGATGTGTCAATATTTTAATAAATTCTTAATTTTCACTAATCAATCTTCTACAATCAATAGTGACACTTTCAAATCCTTCAATACATTGTATTATCATGTCACCTTCCCATTCTAGTTGTTTCTTCCATTTTCCTGGCAATGAGATTTCATGTCCTGATATTAAATTATTTTGTATTAACTCTTGGATGTTTGTCTACATGAGAATTTCAATATTTTTCCTTTCATCAATGACCTACTCCTGGTGAAATTTGCATTCATCTTGAAATATTTTTGATTTCTCTAAATGATGATATGCTTCCTTGTACTTTCCTATTGCATCTATAATAAATTCATCTCCCTATTTCACTTAGTATAAAATTTATTCTTCAAATATATTCATCCTATAATGAACTATAGCAATGGAATCTACCTGCTCTTGTAACATTAGCACTAGATGTTGGGGCCATTAAGCTTGTTCTTAACTAGACAAATTCAATGTCTTAATAAATTTTTATGAGGTAGCAACCCATTCCTTCAATTATTTTTTCTTTTGTTTATATTTATGTACTCTGGCAATAGTAGAATTTAAATTTACCTTTATTTCATCTAATTATTGCTACCATGATGAGTTTCCAAGATTAACACTTGTAATATTATACTCCTTAGTTGTTATTTCATGTCTATCCTTATCAATTTTTGAGTGGCTATATGAATATTTCTATTGCCATCTGCATCCCTCTGTATGACATGCTTTGTCTTCACTCTATGCCTAGGTTAAGGAGTACTTACATCTTGTAGAAAATTATTGAGATAGAAAAGGTAATATTTCCACTTCCATTGGATAAGCTAATTCCCTGATTAACCAATCAGGTGTATCATCATCTTGTTTAAACTTTGTAACCTTTCCTTGTCCCTATTTATTACTTGTTTTAGGAACTTCTTTTTGACTTTCCACATCTTTTGAAATGGGAATTTCTTCAATGATATCTGGTATAGATTCAAGGTTAATAGGGTCTAACATTGTTTGCTCTATTTGGAGACTTATACTTTCCTATCTATCCATATTTTCTATTTCATCTCTTTGAACAATATCTTCTTCATTTGCTACTACACCAGGATTCTCTTCATTTTTAGTTCCATCTCCTGCAAATTGTGTACCTTCTTTTAGAATTATTTCAATTTCAATTTTAGTTTCAACATGGAATTTCTCTAATTCTTCAAAGACCTATGAGTCTTCATTAACATCTTGCACATTTCCAAGAGAAGTCTAGGAATCAAGACTATCTTCAACAATTCTTTCATCAATAGGATTCTGCTCTATAGTTTTCCCTAATTCCATTTCAAGTACACTAGGGTTTCTTGCCTCTGAGGTGAGAGTTCCTTGAATAAACTCTTCTTCTTCAACATTTATGGGTTTAGAGATCATATCCTAAATTTCTTCTATCACTGATTATACCATGGGTTTGTTTTTAGACTTATTTTCATGCACTTTCTCCCATATAGCACCCCATTTATCCACGTGTATCCTTAATTTTGGATTCATCTTCTTTATAAATTTCCTCTAAAGCTATATGAGTCTTGCCCAGTGCTTGCTTCATACTATCCATATTAACAGAATGGGGAGAGGTAAATAATGTTACAACCGTTTGAGATGCAGACCTTGTTTGCATACCAACATTCTTTGTTGCTCATGTTCCTTCATCAATAATTACTCTTGTTCCAGGTATTGCTGTAGAGGAAGATCCACCTTTAGGTCTCACTTTTGATTTATCTTTACCTATCTTTGTATCTTTTTGTTTATTAGATGGTTTTATGGAAACTTCCTGTCTTATTGCTTTAGGGGTTCTTTCTTCAATTCTAACACCTGGAGTAGCCTTACTATTCTTTCTTTCCTTCTTGGTAGGCTCTCCACTTTCAAAAGTTGTTTCATCTCTTTTCTTCTTCTTTTATCTACTAATAAGATGGGTTCAATTCCTCTTTCTTTCAAAATTTTGCAAAAATCATCAATCGAGTGTTGATTATACCTTAGGACTAGTCTAGTAAAGTCATCAATTAATGTCATGTCTTCATCATCAACATGTGGGTCTAGAATGGGTTCATCGTATACCCTATCATCATTATAAAACTAGTTCAACACCTGGCCATCATCTTCTTCCAATTGGTCTAGGATGTCATAAAGCTTGAGCATTTTTGAAAATCCTAAAGTCATTATTTCATAGGTTCTTCTTCTTACCACATGCTTGTCTTCATAGTGAAGCCAATAATCTTCTGAATCAAGCACATGAGTATGATAACTAGCTATATTTTTAGCAAGATTTCATTCAATATCATAGTACACTCTCTAGAGTGGAAATTTTTCAAAATTGTAGGTCCTTAGCTCTTCTTCACAAAAATCAGTTAATCTAATTGCACTGCACTTGTAATTTCCTATTGTGATGGGAAATTTAAAAGAGGCCTTTTTGTGAGCATGGCTATAAAGAGCCTGAGATGGTTTTAACTATCTCACTAATTCCAATAAAATAATTTTATTTGTAGGATACCTAGGTAGCATGAATGGGTTTCCATTAAATCCCTCCACTCTAATGTAGGAGTAAGTTGAGAACTATATGTACTTACCTCCCATAGGTTGAATGGCACTTTGTGCTTCTAGGCATAGTCTTTTAGATTTATCACCTTTCATTGTTCTCACTAGTTTTATAGAGAATAAATCATTAACTTTTTTGTGATCATATTTATACCTATGGATGGTGATTTGGGGTAAATGTGCATATATTAAACTGTTGCCAACTTGCGTGCCTAGAGTACCAATCTATTTTAACCCTTGTTTATTGGCTCTCGTAGCATAGGATTAAACAACATATGATGACATATAGAAGTATCTAGTTCTGGGGAATGTAGTAATCTATTCATATATTATGTCACTTATCAATTTTCCTCAATGTAACTCCATAGGACCCTCTATCATAAAGGATATTATGACAAACATTCAAGGTTTGAATTTTCATGCATCTCTCAAACCAACTACTCTACTTAATAAAGTTATAATGTCTTGCATTTCTTGTTTAAACATAGACCTTTGAATTACCTTGGTCTGTAGTGTAATTGGTTTTTGGCACCATTGGGTGCTCATAATTTCTCTATTACACTCCTCAGTGCCCTAATATGTCTTGGCCTTAGCTTTTAGTAGTTGCAAAACAAGGACAGACAACTAAGAAGGGGGGGTGAATCAATTGTCACAAAAGCTTAAACTTTTATAGCTTAACTTTAATCTTAGATTTGATGAATAAGCAAATAACCACAAGCATTTAACACATTAGAGAGACAAAGAACACCAATATTTTTTTATGTGGAAACCCTGTTAGGGGAAAAACCACAATGTATTTTAGTCCACAAGATTATACTCTGATAAAATTATAATGAAAAATAGTATGGGGAATGCACATGCATTTAGGCTCATTGCCTAGAGCTCACTGCTCAATTACAAAGGGGCTTACTTCCCAACAATACATAATAGGATTAAAATTCAAAGGATATGAACTAGTAGAATAGCTTTTGTACAAGCCTGATTACAATTCTAATTAAACTCAAAAAAAATTCTTCACACTTCCCTCAATCTTCTTCACACTCTTCTCTGAATGATATTCACACATACGCATACGTGATCACACCTAAAAAATGAAGCATATTTTGCAACACACCATGCATCACTTATATATCCGCTACATGAGATTTCATCACAACTTAGTTGGCCAAGGAAATAGAACATATTTGAAATGTCGGCCTAGATATAAAAATAAATTTTAAATGTGAATCCACCAAAGTTGGGTACAACATAGTGGAGACCCAAACTATCATCTCCAATGCAAAAAGGATTTAATTAATTTCACCTCGAAGATCCACAACATGCTACCATCAACATGTCATCCAGAAACTTGCAAAACCAAACATGCACAAGAAAATATATTCAACGATGAGCTCACTGATTAATGTGGACATACCACAAAGATAGAAAACAATCTACAGACATCTGAGAGCACCAAGAAAAAATAGAGAAACATCCACAAAAATTGAGATTAACAGAATCACACAATCTTCATTCAAGAACACTAACAGAGACTACAAAAAAATTGTCAAACCACAACACAATAAAATATTCACACAGACCTCTGAAACTTCTGATGGATGATCTAGATCTACTCAATAATAATTCCTTTAATCCACATTAGCCAATCTTCAATGTAGAGAGAAAAACACCTTCATGACCTACACAGTTCTGTTGGGAACCTAGAACAGTTTCTCTTACAATTTTCTCAATATCCTCGACATATACAACCTCTAATACACCAAATTATAATAGTGTTGATATCAATGACAACCACATATCAGCAACATGTTCACAGCATCCAAAAATCTCCCCCTTTGGCATTGATAGCAACACATGATGTGAAAAATACCATCAACCCAACACATTGACTCTTCTGCACTTCTCCCTCTTTGACATCAATGGAAAAGGTAACCATGACCTTTCCATATACACACTCTGAACCACATATCTGCACATTTGACTAATCCCCCTAAGTACTAGCCATGGAAACATCAATTTTGATCAAAATATAGCAATGTAGCTCATGGATTGATGCAAGAAAATGCATCTTTTAGTTCTTATCAGGAGGGGTAATCACCGCTAGCATTCCTCTGAGATACTCAAAAGTATCCTTCAGTAACAACTTAGTAAATATATCTGCAATCTATTCTTTGGTAGGCACATATTCTAATTTGACTTCTTTCTCACTCACTTTCTCCCTCAAGAAATGAAACTTGATTGATATATGTTTAGTCTTAGAGTGTAGCACCATATTCCTTGAGATATTTATTGCACTTGAGTTGTCACAGAATATGGAAATAGGTTCTTCATATTTCACCCTAATATCTCTTAGCATTTGTTTCATCCATATCACTTGAGTACAATTATTGTCAGCAGCAATGTATTTGGCTTTGGCAATAGATAGAGAAATTGAATTTCACTTTTTACTCAACTAGGATACCAGCTTCTTCCCTAGGAAGAAAGCACCACCACTAGTACTTTTCTTTTCATCTACATCGCCAACCCAATTTACATTAGTATATGCACATAAAGTGAGATCATCATCCTTTGGATACCAAAGTCCAAAGTCAATTGTTCCTTTTAGATTTCTAAAGATTCTCTTGACAACAGTCACATGTGATATCTTTGGATCAGCTTGAAATCTAGCAACCATACATACAACATTCATAATTTCTAGTCTAGTCTAGATTAAATAAATTAATCCATTGATCATTGATCTATATCTAGTTTGATTTTCCTTAGATGAATCATCATTCTATGTTAACTTACATCCAGTCACCATGGGAGTACCAATAGGTTAGATTCTTTCATCTTAAATTTCTTTAGTATCTCTCTCACATATTTGGACTGAGTTATGAAAATTCCCTTGTCTAACTAAGTAACTTGCAATCCTAAAAATAACTTCATCTCTCTAATCATGCTCATTTCAAATTCATCCTTCATCTCATCAACAAACTTCATGCATAGATTATCATCTCCTCCAAAAATGGTGTCATCAACAAAGATTTCTATGATTAACTCCTTATCATGATCTAATTTGAAATATAAATTTCTATCAATAGTACCTTTATTGAATCCAAGCTTCAGTAAGTATTTGTCTAATCTATCATACCAAGCTTTAGGGGCTTGCTTAATTCCATATAGAGCTTTCTTCAATTTGCAGACCATGTCTTCCTTGCCAGTTAGCTGAAATCCATCTAGTTGTTCAATGTATACTTCTGCTTCTAGTTCTCCATTCAAAAATGTAGAGTTTACATCTATTTGATAGACTTTATAGTTCTTGTGTGCAACATAAGAAATAAATAATCTCATAGCTTAAATTCTAGTAATAGGCGAAAAGGTTTCTTCAAAATCAACACCTTCCATTTGAGAATAACCTTTACATACTAGTCTTACTTTATTTTGGACCACTTCACCTTGTTCATTCAGCTTGTTTCTAAACACCCACTTAGTACCAATCACATTTTTTTCTTTGGGCCTGGGAACCAGTGTCCATGTATCATTCTTTTCAATATATGCTAGTTATTCCTTCATGGCTTCCAACCAATGTTCATCTTGATAGGCTTCAGTGACATTTTTAGGTTCAGTCTTGGAAATTAGACAATATTCTTCTAGTTTGCACTCCTTTATGCTTATCTCCTATGATTTTACTTTTAGAATTATTTAGCTTTACATACCTTGGAGTTTTGGAACTTTCTTGGACTTTTGTGTCTTCTAATCTTTCTTCTACACTTGCACTTGTTTGAGCTTCCTGACTGACTTGATTTACTAGAATAAATTGAGGTTGCTTCATCAGAACATATGGAATAATCTAAAGTAGATTTTTTTTTTTTAGAATTCTTCCCTTGTCTTGTATTGTCTTCATCTAAATCATAACTACAATATCTAGATAATTTGATAGATTCCTCATCAACTCTAAAATTTTCACTCTCAACCATCTTTCTTGAAGTTTTTTGTTATAGCACCGATAGGCCTTGCTTTTAGTGGAGTAACCTAGGAAGATCCCTTCAACACTTCTTGCATCAAATTTTCCTATATCATCATCTCTCCTAATATAACACTTGCTTCCAAAGATCTTAAAATAATTAACAATAGGCTTGTGACCAAACCATAACTCATAAAGAGTCTTGCCAGAATTACCATTAACATTTACCTGATTCAAAGTATACATAATAGTGCTTATCACTTCACTCTAGTACATCTAAGACACATTCCTTTACATCATCATCGTTCTAACAACATCCAAAATTGTTCTATTCTTTCTCTCTGCAACTCCATTTTGATGAGGGGTTCAGGGAGCAGATAACTATACTTTAATTCTATGCTCTTTACAATAAGAGTTGAACTCCTTGGAAGTGAACTCACCACCTCTATCAGATCTCAAGCACTTGATTTTCAGACCTTTCTCATTCTCTTCCATAGCCTTAAAACTTTTGAACTTTTCCAATGCTTCACAATTTTCTCTTAAGAAAGAAACCCAAATCATCCTAGAGTAATCATCAATAACCAACATAAACTACCTTTCTCCATGAATACTTCTGACTCTGGAGGGACCACAAAGGTCAATATGGAGTAGCTCTAGAAAATTATTTGAATAAAACTATTTGCTCCAGAAAGAGACTCTATTTTTTTTACCCATCTGACATTCCTTGTCGATTATATTAGCAGGCTTCACTAACCTTGGTAGATATATTACTACTTGATTAGAATTTATCTTGATAATGTTGTCAAAATTTACATGACACAACCTCCTATGCCACAACCAGCTTTGATCTACTTGAGAAATTCAACAACTCCCACTAGTAGTATTCAGGTGAAAAATATTACCTTTTTTTTGTGCACCTGTAGCAATCATATTTCTAGAAATTCCACGTATCTTGCACATTCTATCTTTTAACTGAAGATCACAGCCCTTCTATACCATCTATCCAACACTCAACAAGTTATGCTTCAGGCCTTCAACATAAAGGACTTCATTGGTATTATCCTTACCACCAAGGAAAAAAGATCCTCTGCCACGAATCACACCAACATTATTATCTCTAAATATTACAACCCCACTGTCATACTTCTCTAGACTCACAAACTTGCTTTTATCACCGGTCATATGATGTGAGCATCCACTATCAATGACCCACTCATATTTTTCTTCAATTCAGGTTGCAAGAGCTTTTTCATCTTTAGTATATTCGGTAGCCACAAGATTATCTTCAATGGTAGCAATGAAAGCCCATTCATTCTTATTTCCATTATCTTTACTAGACTCATCATCAGTCACTTCTTCTTCAGAAAAGTAGCATCTCTTTTGGAATCTAGGATTTTTAGGCTTAGATCTAGGAATTCTTTCAGGACACCTTGATGCAAAATTACCTATTTTACTACAAGAAAAATACTTAATAGGAAATACATCTTCATACTTACCTTTTCCTCTACCTTCTTTCTTTGCAATCAGTGCTTCCAATTCTTCTACCTCTATTTCTTTATCTTCCAACTATTTTAGCTTGGATATATTTATGGAACTCTCTCCCAGACTATATCTTTTCTTGTTACTTTTGGATATAGTAGCTTTGAGTGCAGATTTAGTATTCGGTGTAGATTCACCAAATTCACTTATTTCAAAGGCAGCAAGCTTTCCAATCAATGTGTCTCTTTTCATCTTGTTTACTGATTTGAACTCTTCAATAGCATGAACCTTCATTTTGTAGGAAGGAGGAAAGGATCTTAGTACTTTAGCCACAATTTCATCCTCATCCATAGAATGAACGACACATTTAATACCCATCACTATTTCATTTACTCTATGTATAAAAGAAGTGATGTCTTCATCTTCACTCATCTTCAAATTATCATGCTTTCCTTTCAAACTTTGTATCTTAGCCATCATCACCTGTGCATCTCCTTCATACAAATTTTCCAACTTCATCCAAATATCATGAGCTATCTACAAACCCATCACATTAGCCATCTTTGAATATTTCAGAGCACTCACCAAAGCTTTAATAGCCCTAATATTATTTTCAGCTTCTTTGATCTCATCAGGAGTTGAGGGACCATTCTAAGGAATAGTATATGGATCTCTAGTAATCTTCCAGAAAGCTTCACCAATACACCTTAAGTGACATTGCATCCTAACTTTCCATAGTAAGTAGTTAGTTTTATCAAATTTAGGGTTTTCCTTCTTGAATGTTGCCATCCCAGATCACCTCAAGCTTTTAAACTTCTTCAGAGGAACCTGCTTTCATACCAATTGTAGCAAAACAAGGACAGACAACTGGGGGGGTGAATCAGTTGTCACAAAAACTTAAACTTTTCTAACTTAATGTTAATCTCAGATCTAATGAATAAGAAAATAAGCACAAGAATTTAACGCATTAGAGAGACAAAGAACACCAAGATTTTTTACGTGGAAACCCTGTTAGGGGAAAAACCATGGCGGATGTTAGTCCACAAGATTATACTCTACTAGAAGTATAATGAAAAATAGTAAGGGGAATGTACATGCATTCATACTCACTTCCTAGAGCTCACTACTCAATTAAAAAGGGGCTCACTGCCCAACAATAAATAATAGGATTAAAATCCAAAGGATATGAAATGAGAGAATAGCTTATGCACAAGCTTGATTAAAGTTCCAATTAAGCTCAAAAAACTTTCTTCACACTTCACTCAATATTATTTACACTCTACTTTCAATGATATTCACACATACACATACAGGAGCACACCTAACACACAAAGCATATTTTGCAGCACACCATCTACAAAGAAACATCTACAACAAATGAGACTAACATAATCACACAATCTTCATTCAAGAACACTGACAGAGACCATACAAACACTATCAGACCACAACATAATCAAATCTTCACACAAACTTCTGAAACTTTCGGTGGATGATCTAGATATACTCAAAAATAAACCCTTTAATCCACATCAACTAATCTTCACCTTCATGACCTACACAGTTTCGTTGGGAACCTAAAACACTTTCTCTTATAATTTTATCATCCTCAACATATACAACCTATGATACACCAAATTCTAATAGTGTTGACATCAATGACAACCACATATTAGCAACACGTCCATAGCATCCAACATTTAGGTCGACATTGAACATTTGTGTGTAGACGGGGAGACCAAATGTATACATGCTTCCTTTCTACGACAAGTCTACATAAACTCTTCCCTCTTTCTCAACAATCCTTTTGGCTAGGTTGTAATGATTTATGCATTGCATAACTAATTCAAGAGCTTCCATTACTAGTGGAAACCCTCCTATAGGAATAACCCATTTGATACAAAATTTTTGGTACGTTAGGTAGCATTCTCTTACAACAGCCCTGGATGGATTTCAATATCGAAAGACCATCCCATGTGGGTATCTGTAACCACTACATTGATGGGTACTGCTTATGAAATGCAATAATTGAATTCATCTTTTGCTCTTGCGTCATAAGTGCACATTTTGAATATATTTTGCTCTATAATTTTTAGAATATTTGTCTTGTGTGAAAGTTAGGGCTAAATTTAACCAAAAATTATATTTTATAAAATTTCAAATTCATTTTTTGATTAAATTTAACAACTCAGAGAAAAATTAACATTTCAATTTTTGAATGAGAAAATACCATTATCAATATTTTCTAGCTTGAGAAACTCTTAGAAAAGTATTAGTCATTCAGAACATACCTAGTTCTAGTTAGAAATGGTGACTCTTTAGAATGCAACTTCAAAACCCTTGGTAGTTGAGACTTAGTTTCTCAAAATTTTACCTCTCTTTGTGTGCCAATGTCATTTCATGAATTCAATGTCCCTAGAAAATTTACAATATGATGTGAAGTGGAGTGTTGTAAAAGCAACTACATGCTCGAGGTGGTGCCAAGTACATAAGTAGTTTTCCACCTTCATAAATTACCTATTATTTCGTATTAATTCCTAGAATAAAGGTGAAATCATTACAGATTATGGTTCAAATCATGAACACCTAGGTTTCTATGTTGGCTCAATATTTGAGAAGAAAGATCATGTTGTGATTATACATGGTAATTAGCTATCACCCTAATTCTTTGCAAGGTATATGTCATTAAAGATATGTGATTGATTGAAGATCACTAGGATTGAGACTTTTGGTATTACTTTTTGAAAGGATCAAACAACACTAGGATTTGGGAAAAACCTTCTAGGAGAGAGAAAATCATAACAAAAGAAATATCAGAAACTAAAACTACAAGATAGACTTGACGAAATTTCAAACCAGACTTTCTAGTTTATGACTTTTACAAAAATAAAATAAAACACTAGACTCGGGTAAAAGAGGAGATTACAAGGATAAGAATTTTTTATCAATGATACTGGGTGAAGCTAGAGTCTTTTGAATATTCAAACTCTTTTGGCTCAATGCAAGATTTTGGGATTCTAATTTTCGGTAATAGACTAAACATTAAGAGCATATCGAAACACCAAAACTAGGAAAACAAAAAGGTTATAACAACAAAGAGGCCAAGTGAAAATGAGAGAGAAAAACCAAAAAGCGGTTGAGCAACAAAACAAAAGAGCAAGGAAAAAAGAAAAAAGGGGGGTCCACATTTTTCCAAGGGGAAAAATGGGGTGTGTTTTGAGACCACACAACAAATAGCAACCAAAAAAACTAAAAAAAACAATAGAAAGTCAATTCCAAATCTAAAATCAATGTTCCAACTTTCTTTAGTATTCTAGTTATAAATCATGGGATCCTTATTCCATTTTCAAATTCTACTTTGATTAGCATGCCAAATTAAGTATTACTAAGCTCACATGTGTGCAATTGATTATTTCCACTACAGTAAACTTAGAAATAGTAATTGTTTACATTAATCTACATACTATGACAATTCATTTTAAGCCAACCAAGGATAGAGCCTTCTTTCCAGTCAAGTGTCTATAGCCTCGACAAGGTTATCTCTATAATTCCCCCAAACATAGCTCTATTGTCGGTCAGGTGTCCATAGCCCTGGTAGAGTTATTTGGATAGCCTAAAGAGTTGATATCACTTTTTTTTTTTAGTATATAACAATGATAGCTAATTTTTCACTTTTTATATTGCAATAATAGCTCTTTTATCAACTTGCAAGCATTGAAGCCTGCTATTAGGTTGGGAATTACAATGGTATAAAAGGTAGTCTTTTGATTTTTCAATTAATGCAAACAATTGTTATCCCAAATTTCAATAAAATGGTTTAAATGTATTCATTTGTAGCTCAACATCAACTCAATGATTCTCACTAATCAGAGAATATAAAATTGAATAATTCTTGAACAATTTATAAATGAAAAACTATTTCCAGTTATAATAGAGATTAAAGTTCTGGAGTTGACATTCTATTGACTTGTAAACCTTCAAAGGCTTTCAATTAATTTAAAGTCAAATGAAGCAACACACAAAAAAATTAAACAAAAAACAAACAAACAAAACAAAATCAAAACAAATAAAAGAGACTATTTACAAAAACTATTTATAAGAAACTATTTATAAGAAAACTATTTACAAGAAAACTATTTATAGGAAAACTATTTACAAAAAAACTATTTGGCTATGACTAGAAATAATTCTTTATAAACTATCCTTTCACAACAAATGGGATATCTTCACTAGTCAAATACTTTAATCTATAAGTGTTTTCACCGAAGATTTCAGAAATTTGGTATGGTCCTATTCATAATCTGTCAAACTTACCATGTTTGCCTTTATGTTCATAAGCTTTGTTCCAATATAGGACCAAATCATATTTTCTAAAAGTCTTTAGTTTAGCTTGCTTATCAACTATCTTTTCACTATATATTGATGTTTAGCAAAATGATATATGGCTCGAGTACATTTCTCATCTAAATGCATCAATTGCAACAATCAAGCTTCCATTTGATCATCTAATCCAATATATTCTTGTGCAAATTGCCAGGTAGGGAATTTTAAGTTTATTAGTAGTAGAGGATCTACCCCATAGACTAAATGATAACGAGAATTCCCTAATGTAGCTTTCATCCAAGTACAATCTACCCAAAGGGAAAATTTTAATAAAGAATTCCATTCCCTAGGGTTCTTTTTAATCAATTTTCTAATTATATCCAAAATATTCTTATTTTATGATTCAACTAATATATTTCATTGTGGATAATAATTAGATGAAAATTTTAATGTTATGCCATATTCAAATTCCCAATTAGAAAATTTCAATGAAGCAAAAGCAGGGCCATTATCACATACTAATGTGTACGGTGTTCCAAACTTGGTGATAATTTTTTCTTCAAAAAATGTATGACCACATCTGCAGTGCATTGCTTGTTGGGGCATGCCTTTTTACAACAAGTACAATAGTCTATCGTAGTCAATATGAATCGATGACTAGCAAACAATGGAGGATCTATGGTTCCAATAAAGTCTAATCCCCATTGTGAAAAGGGACATATCTCCATCACGAGCATTGAATCTTCATTTATCTGACATTATGTGACATGTATGATAGTGTTTAATATGTTCATAAGTATCTTTAAAGATTGTGGACCAGTAGTAACCTGCTCTTAAAATAAAGTGTGCAATAGCTAAAGGTGCTCCATGAGCTGTTCTAAATCTATCATGTAGTTCCTGCAACACTTTCTTAGCTTTAGTTCTACTTAAGCATCTTAAATAGATTCCTTCATGAGTTATTTTGAATAGAACCCCTCCCTTAATCATGTAACTCTGTGAATTTATCTTGACGGATCTTCTTTGATTCCTTTACATATGATCAGGACAAGTGTGACTAACCAAATAATGCCAAATGTCTAAATACCAATCTTCTTGATCCTTTTCATGCAATGTGTATTGTTGACTTGAGATTTGGGGATTTATTTATGTAATAGATTTAACCAAAGATTCTCCCCGAACCAACCTCATGGGTATGATATCTAAATAATATTCTTGTAAAATGGTGACCCATTTAGCTCTATTTTCTTTGAGCTTACTCTATGTTAACAACATTTTGATAGCTAAATCTAGTACAATGGCTTTAACTATACTTCTAAGGATGTAAATTCTGAACTTGTATATAGCTTTGACCAAAGCAAAGGCTAGTTTTTCAACATGTGACCCAAAGCTAATGAGTAAATAAAAAAAGGTTTAATATAACCTGGGCTTACTAGTACTGGTGCTTCTATGATTGTAGTCTTTATAGTATTGAAGGAAATCTTAGCTTCATTTGTCCACTCTATTTTGGCATATTTCTTTAGCATATCATTGAGGGGCTTGACTATTTCAGTGAATCTTGTAATAAATTTTTGAACAAAGTTAATCTTACCTAAATATGACTTCAATTCTTTTCTACTTCCTAGGGGATATAATTTGAGTAATGCATTCACTCTATCTGGGTCAATTGAAATACCATGTTTAGAAATGATATGTCCCAATAACTTTCCTTAAGTCACCCTGAAAATACATTTTTTAGGATTTAGTGAAACTCCTTAAGTTTTGTACTTCTATAATATCCCCCTGAGATCTTGAATGTGATCTCTTCTATCTTTAGAAAATATTGTAAGGTCGACCATGTAAATAATGATACATTTTTTTATCAATTCTTGAAAAGCATAGTCCATGGCTCTCTAGTATTTAGCTCCAACATTTATCAATCCAAATGGCATCCTTCTGTAAGAAGAAGTTCCCCACTTTGTGGTGAAATTTTTTTTCATCTAATCTTCCCTCGCTACTATTACTTGGTTATACCTAGAAAATCTATCCAAAAAGGACATCATTTGTGAACCGTTAACTATTTGTAACACTTCATCAAGTGAGGGTAGTGGATAATTGTCTTTTTTAGACGCTTTGTTGAGATTTTGGAAATCTACACACAATCGTATATCTCCATTATTTTTCCTTATAGGGACTAAATTTTCCATCCAAGTAGAATTCCTGATTGTAAAAATTATCTTTGCCGACAACAATTTTGAAACTTCCTTTTGAATTCAAGGCTCTAAGAGTGCATTCACTTGATGTTGTTTCTAACAAAAAGGTTTCACATCATGATTCAATGGTATAGTATGTGTAATTATGGAAGTTTCGTATGTCTTTAAGTCTTCATATGTCCATGCTATGAGTTTCCACTAATCTTTAAGTGCCTGAGCAATATTTTCCTTCTCTTCTTCATTACAAACCTTCCCTATGAGTACATTTTTAAGATCTTTAATATGCAGATTTTATAACTAAGATATTCCTCCATCACTTTGAGGTAAATATTTTTGTCTAACTATCTAGTCAATATCAAAAAAAAATTCTAACTCAATTATTCCTTTTAGACTATTATTATCTCTAGCTTGAGTCAATTCTTCATCTTGAATTTCACTATCAAGGTGATTTATCTCTTCGATGATTTGTGATTCAAAAATATAGGAATTAGTAATGAATTCCAATATTTGCCAGTCATCTTCAAACACTTGTAAGTTAGTAACATTATCAAGAACTGAGGGTAATTGTACCAATTCAACTATGAATCTTTTTAGATATGAGGTCTCTAAAGGTTCCAAAGTACTAGCAGCACTAGCTAGAGCATCAGTTCTCTAATTAAATCTTCTAGGGATATGAGTAATATTGAATGCATTCAAATATTCAATTAAATCCCATACTCTATTTCAATAATTGGATAAAAAAAATTTAGTGGAAAATATATTGATTTTAGACTTGTTTAACTACCAATTCTGTATCACCAAAAATTATGCAAGAGCATCCTTGGGTCATGGCAATCTTGCATCACCCAAAAATATTTTCATTCTAGTTTATCTTTGTTTCATTTTTTGTTTAGTTCAAGTTGGTAGATCTAGTGAGTCTTCATGCTTTCTTGCTAGGCCTTACAGATCTATATTTACATTGTGGGCATGTTCATTTTCCTTATTCCAAGATTTAAGCATGATTGGTTTATTTTCTGACAAGTTATCGCTTCCAAATTATGTGGCAATTTCTTGAACTGCCACTGAAATAATGTTCTTATCCAACGGCTAGTTCGATTGCCTATGGATCATTTTCGTATCTTACAGATCTTGTCGGTGGGATTCAAATTATTATATGGGGTGTCCCTAACCTTCATTTAGTTCCACACTTCATTTTATGCATTCACTAATAAGTAATTCAGATTTGAGGCCGACCTATGCACGTAAACATTGCATTTTCTTTATTCAAAGATTGTAGTGATCTTTGGGCCAACGCAGATGTTTCTAGATCTACGTATGTATATAAAGTGTTTTCATTGATCATTAGAGGGTAGTAGTGAAACTAGAGTTAGAGATTAGAAAGGGAAAGAATTTCTCTATTGGATTTTCTCTCACATTGAGGAGCATGTAGGAAGAAGGAATTTTGAGCATGTTGTAATTAGGCTTATGATCCAAATCTATAAGGTCAGATGTTTCCAACCAGTTGTAATTGAATTTTCTAATAATGAGAATTTTTCAATTTGTATTAGCTTTCATTTTTTGTGTTGCTTCTATTGTGTGACTCTTGTTGCATGGTCCAAACTATTCTCTTTGAGGACCCTCTGACCATGGTTGCATTAGATGGTATCATAGCTAGTTACAAACCTGTGAATCATGAGATGAGAGCTAGTTGTGAACATTGAGTGGTTTTTTTCCTTGTGGTATTCCTTGGGTGAATAGATCGCAGACTTGAGTCAGGTTGTAAGTGTGTTCAATAGATCACTGAAAGAGAGGTAATTGAAACCTTGTAGTCAGATTGTCAAGCTGAGGTAGTTGCACTAAGTAGGGGGAGAGATGTCACTGAGAAGGATAAACCCTAGAAGAGTGCATCAGATGATGGAGGACTTTATAAATGAGATGAGGAATGGGATTTGGAACCTCTTGGGTGGTTTGAGGTGAAACCCTGAACTAGAGGATGAATATGAAGAAGTTGTTCAGAGTAGTGGCAAAAAAGTGAGTAGAAGTCATAGGGTAGAGGTTTCTAACTTCTCTGGTACATTGAATCCAGAAGACTTGATAGGAGAGCTAAGAGACTATTTTGAGCTTGATGATATCAAAGACCCATTAAGGGTTAGGTTGGCACAAACTAAGTTGAAAGGACATGTTGCTTTATGGTGGAAGGAATTACAGAAGGAAAAAGTGGAAAATGGTAAAGCAAGAATCACTCGATGCAGATAGATGGTTACAAAACTAAAGGCTAAGTTCATTTTGAGATACTATGAGATGGAATTGTTTAAGAATTTTCAAAACTTGAAGTATGACATGAGTGTGAAAGAGTATAGTAAGGAATTCTACAAGATGACAATCAGATATGGGCACCGAGAGATTACTAGGGAGAAGGTGGTAAGGTATATAAATTTCCTTAGATTTAACATTCAAGATGAGATGAGTATGCTGAGGATTTCCATCTTTGAATATGCCTACCAATATGCTCTTAAGGAAGAATACAAGGTGAAGAAAAGACAACAAAATAATCCTAGAGGGAAAGAAAAGCATATAAGTAGCAGCAAGGAGAAGTAAATAAGTGAAGAAGAGTTGTGACCTAATTGGAGTAAAGAATTAGATTAGAGGATACAAAGGAGAGAAAATTGCAGCAAGGAATTCTTGGGTAAATGTTTCAAGTTTGGAGAAGTTGGGTATTGATATTTTGAGTGTCCTGAGGGATCAAGTAGAGGGACTAGTAAGAAAAAATTTATGGCACATGAAAAATAGGTAACTGAAGATGGGATAGAACTAGATCGAGGAGAATCTCTTATGCTTAGGAGAGTCTTGATGAGGTAGAGCATGGAAGAGGTTGACACTTCATAGAGGAAGAATATTTTTCAAACTGTGTGTAGAATTGTTAGAATAGCCAAGATCTGATTGCAAACCTAAAAATTACCTTCCACAGAAGAGGAAAACAAAAAAGCAGAGATTGCATAAAAACATGCAATTTTGATATATTCGAAAAGACAATTAATTACAAGAGATTATTTGCTTTATAAAAGCAAATATGAGAATACCTAATCTTATCTTGAGCAACAAGATAGCTCGAAAGATAAAGATAAGATCCTATAACCTAGGAAATAAATAATGCCTAAGTAAACTTATGCAAGCGTAATTAAATATTAATTACACTAACACCCCCCATAAGTGCAACTTAGGGAGAGAAAGAAAAATTATTATACAAATATGAGTCGAACAATAAGGCTGATCAGTACTCATGTACAAATGAAAAGAGAAAACCCCTCGGTGAGATGAAGCTGTGTGAAGAATCGCGGAAGAACTTCGATGAAGCAACTTGGAGCGATATAGGCAAGCAAGGAAATATTCTTCTATATACTACTGAAACCGGATGAGAGTCACTGATTGACTCAAGGAATCATGATAAAGCAACAGAAAACCCGATGCCACGGAACACTCGAAAAACTCACATCTTGGATCAACCACGGAATCTATAGCAACAATAGATGAAAAAGATAGACCCATATGATGACAAAATCTGAAACCATGTATCTACGATCTGCGTGCTTGTGGTAGAGGCCATGGGAAGGAGTACCAAAAATAGACTCTAGAAAAATAACCACAAAAACATGGCCCTCAAATTGAGATGGATCTAATGTGGATCATTAACCATAGGCTCTCAATCTGAAGTGTGAACCAATGAATCCGACATGTGTCAAGCAAGACAAGAAATGTGGCCAAAAGAAACTAAGAGACTAGATAACCCATACGAGTTGCCATCAAAACAAAATGAAATATGGATGTAAGAACCCCCCTTAATGGAACTTTATATCAGTTCGTTTATTACAATACCCAATGATTGCATAAGGAGATAATGCAAAACTACAGAAACATATGTGAAAATGCAAACCTAAAGCACGAAACAAAAATGAATGCATGCCTAAAATAAGTTACAAATTTTCTGTAAATGACCTCAGATCTGCATAGAGGCCAAAACCAGCTTTCCAACGCCGCAAAAATCACGAAAATCGGATAAGCGAGTTAAAAGATATGGGTCCCGGAGTGAAAATGACAATATCTGACTTCCGAGATAGAAAAAAGCATCAAAAATG